>CAJQZP010000493.1:2190000-2420000 GCA_907164705.1 Parnassius apollo | reverse complement strand
CCGATTTCCTGCTTTAGTTACCTTCTATCGCCTCTTGGAACACCCATGGAAAGATATGGAATAGTGTATTCTCTCACGCTGCCACTGATGGATGCAGTATTTATAATAGCACCATTAGATATAGTGATATATTATCATAGTTATTATATTACATATATTCGTAGACAAACAAAACGAAGCTCTTACACTTTTGAATAATAAATAGTTGGTAGTAGAACCCTGGTAAATGGATGAAAACTTATATGCTATACTATTACATGTACGTGCTATATACTATATCTATTAAAATTTCTTATTAACAGGTTCTGAAAGCTTTCAAATAACATTTTTACCTGTGTTAAAATAGGAAGAAAAGAAAGTCTGTGATTTCTCCTCTCGGTGTTATAATAATTTGGAATTTTATGTTATTATAACTTATAACAATTTTAAACATAAAATATAATACATTTTAACGAAATAAAAGTAACTTTATTTAATCAGAAAAGCACTTACGGAAATAACCACAAGAGCATTGCCAACTGCGCCAATAACTACCAAGATGCCATAAAACGTAAGGAGCAGAGCACTAGTGCGATCGTCGACTTTTCGATTTAAAGCGAACTTTTCCAGTAGATTGTTTGGATTTTCGATTCCTCGTGATGCTTCTATTAACCATTTTGCTGATGCGTTCAGAGTAAGATTCATATTCGAGCCAGTTTTCTGCAAATAAAAGGTTAATGTTAGAACCTTTTCTGAGGGAACAATGGGGGATAGAGAAGTGAGAGGCGGAGATCTGAAAAATGTCTTTTTTACTAATTAATATATAATAATCTATCTATACTCATTATATAAGTAGTGTCCGTTAACTCGTTCGCTTAGAATTAGTATTTTTGTTATGATAATTAAGAATATAATTTAAAGTTATAATTAATTGTACTTTTAACTGTCGCAAAGATCTAGGGATATACTTATCTGGATTAAAACATTCAGTTAAATGAAAAAATAGACGGGTCCATAAAAAAACTAATGGACGAACCCACAAACGAATCAATGAAGGAATCGTGAAAACTTATCTACGCTTGTGTTTAATATTGTAAATAAACAACAAAATGACCGCATTAACGTAATCCACAATTTGCAACACTTGGTTCCCACACAATAGATAAAAGATTGTCCTAAATAAGCAAGTTTCATCCTCAATTATTGGAACTTTGATATTAGGCCATGATAAAATTATGTTAAAATTATGTAATTCTATTAATGTTAAAATATTTGAAATGAAAACTAGAATCCAATGCCTACCTAAAACTAAGTACCTGGTTACACAAACAAAATAAATAAAATTAGGTTTCTGTGTTAAGTTTAAGTACCTGGTTACACAAACAAAATAAATAAAATTAGGTTTCTGTATTAAGTCCTATCTAATAATATAATATGAAAATTCTATCCTCAGATGAAGGAGATTCTATTCAAATCAAAAACAGTCAGACAGGCCGACGATTCCAAACATTTTTAATTTGGCATCCATGTCGATAGTGTATTATGCCCCAATTCTATTAGAATTTAATCCTAATAGATGAAAATATTTATAGGCTATAGCATCTTCTTATCACCAGGTGCACTGTGAGCTCGTTTGTCACTATTATTCCATAAACAAAAAATCTACTGCATATCATCCCGTGGGCATCGTAAAAGGCAACAGGAGGAAATTAAACCAGGAGATCGGCAGAAACATTTTTCTGATAACACATGAGTAAAAATAAAAATTGAGATTGAGCGACTTGACGCTTGCCAAGCGTAGCAAACAAGGCATAAAATACCGCCCTATGATAGGTACAAAAATCATCATAAAACACATTCAGATATTACTCGCAGTCAAACGCTAACAAAATATCAACGTTAAATTTATCATTATTATTACAGCCCTTTATAAGTCCACTGCTGAAACGGGGTACAGCAGCCAAAACTTTACTACAAAGGGTACAACTACTGCTAAATAAATTAATAAAAATTTTATATCATTAGGACTTTTTAACTTCGACCAAAACAATATACGATGAAACGAAATTACTAAACATCAAACAATTATACATCTATAATACATGTATATTAATATATAAAATCATACATAATCATCCATTCAAATATAACATTCACCATAAAAGGAGAAACACTCAAATACTCATCACGCCGCGCAAACCATCTTGTATTACCAAATATTCGCACTAATTATGAAAAAAATGCCGTAACATTTGCGGGAGCACAGTTGTATAAAACTCTCTTCAACTATAAAAGATGTTCGCCCAATATTTTCAAGAAAAAATTATTAGACCACATTAAGAAACAAGACATTGTATAACTTGGACCACCGTCTTATATTTTGACATTGCTCTTAACCAGTTAACTTGCAACTTCTATTTAATTTTAATCTACCCTAATTTGTGTTTACTATTTTATTATATTGTTCTGTGTAATTTATTTTAAATTATATAAATGTACTCATGTAAGTGAGTCCTAATGAGTAAATAAAGATCTTTAAACGGAACTGCGTTCTGAGCCACCTGCATCCTGCTTGCCTTACAAGGTTGTCACCCCATCTAGTGGGAGGTCGTCCTACAATTTGCCTACCACACTTGCGGCTGTCACTCGAAAACCTTGTTCGAAAACCCCTTCGGTTGTCGGCCCATCGTCACTTCAGCTTAACAATCCGTTTACCTATGTCGATCACTCTGGTTCTACTGCGGATATTGTGATTACTAAGTTTATCACGCAGGAAAACCTCGAGCATAGCCCTCTCAATAGTTCAATTGCTTTAATTTTTTTAATTAATTCCTGCAAATAATAAATTTTTAAGAAGTATCATTTTATTTATTTATTTATACACTTTATTGTACTAATGGTACAAGCGGTGGGCTTAATGCCATACGGAATTTTCTACCAGGCAACCGGAAAGAGATAGCGGGAGAAGTGTGTGGCTAGGGTGAAAAACATTTAATTTCATTTTATTTTGATCTTGATCTATAAAAAGCTATCAAATGCCTTATTCACTTTCAACAGTCAACATCAAACCCTATTTACTTTAATAATACTGAGCTAAGAAGATTAAAAGATAAAACGAGCGCTTACGGAAACGGAAAAATTGATATATATATATCGTGAAATTGAGGATAATATGTACCCTGAAATCGTTTAAAAATATGTTTCGTTGAGTTAAGTGAAAATAAAATGTTTTGTATAAGAAAATAAAAATATTGTATGTACTCTAAATATACCTACTGATAAACAATATAATTGTTCAGCGTGAAGTTCGTACAGTAAAACTACAAGGTTGTTAGAGCGTGTAAGCCCGAGAAATTAAATAAATGATGGCTGTATGAGAATAAAACTTTTTTTAATAAATAATGATCTAGGAATTATTTGATATTAATTATTTTGTCGGTAGTTTCAATGGTAATTGACGGTGGATACTAATACTTCATATTGAGTATCCACCATTAATGGACTATGCATAGTTTTGATTTTATAAATGTTTAACAATATTCCCAACTTGACTTTAAAAGCTCATTCACATTCGTTTCGTCACTTTGACATGCTATTTTTAAAACATTGCATTTTTACGCCTAGGAGTCCATCTGGGTTCGTCTGGGACCACCATTCTTAACTATATTTGCCGCTAGTATTTGAACTATTAGTGCCTAGCATACAAAGTCAGATTAAATATAGGCTGTGAGGCATTCCATATTAATTCTTAGAGGTGACAACGAATCTATGGCCTTCTTTATTTTAAGTCGACTGCCCTTAAACTTCACTAGCCACTTACTTTCTGGTGGACTCATAGAATAGAACGGGGAGTGGGCGGAGCCCGTGGAGCCACTAACATGTCATCAAAATGTCAATTCACATCTATAAATGTCAACAAAATCAATCGCTTTTAATTTTTATGTCAAGCGTCGCTGCATGCAAATTATTAAAAAAATGGTAAATTGTGCAATAATTACGTATCGAAAGAACAGCGGGAAATGAAATTTTAAATAAAGGAGACATATCCTACAACCAGTAATTCGAAACTATTTATATTTTGTATAATGTATAATTGCTTGTATGTGTGCTCCCGGCGACGCCAATCCTCGTACAAAATAAGGTTGACTGTCATTCTACTGTGTATTATAGTATTCTATAGGTGGACTGCTGTCAAAATTTGTGCAATTTACTACAGATACCTGGGTGGATTGAAAAGTACTCGGCCTAACACAGATCCATTCAATTCTAAAAATCAAATCTACCCACATTATTTAGTTCAGTTCAGACTAGTTCATTGTGTGAAGTTTGAAACGTGTGCGATAATTAGTTGTGATTTTATAAATTTATTAACAAAGTAATCGGACATAATTTCCGCGAATGGAGCAAATCGAGCAGCGTGCCGTCATTAAGTACCTCCATAAGAAGGGGCTATCATCAAAAGCCATCCATGATGACATGGTCAGTACATTAGGCGATTGTGCTCTGTCATATTCATCCGTCAAAAAATGGATAGCAGAATTTAAGCGTGGTAGAGAGAGTGTGAAAGATGAACCCCGCTCTGGAAGGCCTTCGACGTCAACTACTGACGAAAATATTAAAAAAGTACTTGATTTAATAATGGGAGACCGCAGATTAAAAATTAGAGAGATAGCCGAGATTATAGGCATCTCTTATGAACGAACTCAAAACATCATTGTCAACGAGTTGGGTTTCCACAAGGTGTCTGCGAGGTGGGTTCCGCGACTGCTTTCAGTTGAACAAAAAAGGACGCGATTGACTATTTCACGCGACTGTTTGGAGTTATTTGAAGCCGATGCAGATGATTTTTTGAATCGTTTTGTTACTATGGACGAAACATGGGTTCATTACTGTACACCGGAAACAAAACAACGATCAAAACAGTGGAGAAGACCTGGTTCACCACCCCCTAAAAAGGCTAAGTCGATTTTGTCGGCAAATAAGGTGATGGCTTCAGTATTCTGGGACTCGAAAGGTGTGATTATGATTGATTATCTTGAAAGGGGTCAGACTATAAACTCTGATTACTACTGCACCTTACTACGTCGTTTACGAGAGGAAATAAAAGAAAAACGTCGAGGAATGCTCAGAAGAAAAGTCCTGTTTCATCAAGATAACGCCCGTGTTCACACGTCAGTACAGTCAATGGCTGAAATTCACAACTGTGGCTTTGAACTGTTACCGCATCCGCCGTATTCACCTGATCTGGCATCATCAGACTTCTTTCTGTTCCCTAACCTAAAAAAGCACTTGGGAGGTCAAAGATTTTCGGCAAACGACGAGGTCAAAGCAGCTGTAGACGCATATTTTGACTCTAAGGAAGAATCATTTTTTTTCAACGGTCTAAATGCTTTGAAAGGGAGGTGGCAAAAGTGTATTGAACTTGATGGTGATTATGTAGAAAAATAAAAATATAACTGATTTAGTATGTGTTTATTTTCTTGGTTAGGCCGAGTACTTTTCAATCCACCCTCGTATTTTAATGATGTTACTAATAATTAAATACGTGAGTTCTGTTCATTTAGTGAGTCGTGCTATCTAATGGACGACACACAGTCAGTTCAACTGATCATTTCAACTGATCAGTTTCAACTAGGACTGCTGATATTTTTTAAAATATCGAGTTTTCGACATATCGATAATTATTATAAATATATCAATATCGAAGATTTATATATAAGTTTATTTATCGATATATCGTAAATCCAATATTTTAAAATATCAACAGTCCTAGTTTTAACTGATCAGTTGGGTAAATATCAGTTGAACTGACCGTGTATGCCGTCCATAAGATCAAAAGCGCTCGCCCTTCACAGTACGCGAGATAACGGATTTCCTGTCGGTATCACAGATTACGTCAATTGAAATTACTTAATTAACGTAGATTAATAACTTACTTAGCAATGAAGGAAAACATCCTAAGGAACCCCATAACTGACACAAATGACTATGACTAACAAAAATGTTTCTAGCACATGAAAAGTCTACTAACATCCATTGGGGCAGCACTTAGGAATATTCCTGCTTGAAAATCCCTGTAATAAATGAGAGGTGACACTCAATAGTGGGACTTTTATAGGTTTTTGCATTAATATTTTCTATAAAATTTATGTTACTGCAACTTATTGGGTGCGTTCGGCAGAAAAAAGCGCTAGCAAGCGCTTACTAGCGCTAAAATAGTTTTTGTCCAGGACACGATTGCTATTTCAGTAGCGCTGACAAAATCCGCCATTTTGCTTATTTAATTTGTTTGTTTTGAAGTAGAGTTTATAAGTTGTTTTGTGCAATATTAGTTTTAAGTAATATAATGACATGAATAGACATATACGTGTTATTAAAAATCCATGATTGGTAAGTTTTTAATATGAATACTTCACAAACATATATTTAAATTAGGTTAGGTTCCCCGGTTAAAAATAACATCGTGTCCTAGAGGAAAATAGTTACTTACGATTTGACAGCGCTTACCGCTTACTATCGCCATTTTGATTACAAGCGCTTGCTAGCGCTTTTTTCTGCCAAACGCACCCATTACCTCATGTGTATTTGAATAAATCAAATTTTACAAGGCCGTTCTCTCTGTATTTTAGTAACGTGCATTGTGTTATACGAATAAATATACTTTTATACTGTAGGCATAAAATTACACGTAGCGGTGCTTAAAAAGCTACGTCTGTCAGAAATAGCTTTCCGGATCTCAGTATATTTCATGCCTGCATTTGTCGGAATCGCCGGATAGTAAACTAGGTCACTCCCGTTTGTGAAGTGAACAGCCTATACGTATGTTACCTTATTCGGTGCAGTCACAGAATATTCGTGTTATGTTAAATTGTAACTATTAAATATACATTTTACTTAATCCATAAATTAATATAAAATAGTGAAATTATAGGTATGGCAGAAGACGGATTTACCATTTTCTAATACATCACAATGCCGTGTAGTGGCGGTTAAGAATATCCACTACCCCATATCTTCCCGCGGGTGTCGTAAAAGGCGACAGAGGGAGACAGGCAGGAGATGGGCAGCAGCATCTTCCTGATAACAGCAACTGTACGCCAATAAAAACTGCGGTTGCCAACCCGCTCGCCAAGCGTGGCAACTATGGCAATATACCCCCCATGAACAATTACACAAATAGACGGCCCCCAGTCCCCGGCGGCCCCGCTATTCCCGGCTACGGTGGCGACCATGGTAACGGCGGGGCAGGGGGTGCTAAGAATCTCCGGTGGAGGTTCGGTTGCCACCTACGACGACTCGACCTGGCAACATTTAACGCACGCACACTGAGGACTGACGAGAAGATCCTGGAGCTGGAAGAAGAGATAGACAAGTTGCGCTGGAGTATTATAGGATTATCCGAGGTCCGAAGAGAGGGGGAGGACACGGTGATTCTCGAATCCGGCAACTTGTTCTATCACCGGGAGGGCGACCATCTGTCCCAAGGAGGTGTCGGATTTATCATCCACAAGTCTCTCGTAAACAATGTTGTAAAGATTGGGAGTGTGTCGACGAGGGTCGCGTACCTGATACTCAGAATCACCAAACGGTATTCGCTGAAGGTCATACAGGTTTACGCACCAACCTCGGCACATCCCGATGAGGAGGTAGAGGAAATGTATGAGGATATTTCCAAAGCCATGCATTCCTCCAAAACCCACTACACGGTGTTGATGGGAGACTTCAACGCAAAACTAGGCACAAGAGAAAGCGGTGAGCTGAAGTTAGGGAAATTTGGAGTAGGGCAAGGGAACCGAAGGGGCCAGCAGCTGGCCGACTTTATGGAGAAAGAGGGACTCTTTATGATGAACTCTTTCTTCCAGAAGCGGCCCCACAGGAAGTGGACCTGGTCGAGCCCCGACGGTTCGACAAAAAATGAGATTGACTTCATTATGACGACCAGACGCCAACTGTTCAGTGATGTCTCAGTGATCGCAAGGGTGAAAACTGGCAGCGATCACCGAATGGTTAGAGGCACACTGAACCTAAACGTTAAGTTGGAGAGGTCTCGTCTAATGAAGTCAACGCTCCGTCCCCCTCGTGCTCTAATCCAGAATCCCGAAAACTTTCAGCTCGAGTTACACAACCGCTTTCAGTGCCTTGTAGGCACTGAAAGCGGTTTTGCAAAGCGGATTTGGAAAGCGGATTGCAATGCAGTGGACGATATGAATGACAAGCTCGTGGAAACTGTCCATGCGGTCGGAGCTAAGTTCTGCAAGACCCACCGCAGAAGAACACAAAAACTCTCCGATCACACTCTTAATCTCATGGCTGTTAGACGGGAGATGAGGCTGCAATCGTCAACAGATTTGACAGCATACAGGCAACTGAACAGACAGATCTCCAAATGCATGCGGCGAGACTTACGCAACTTTAATACTGCTCGTATTAAAGAAGCGATCGAGCGGAACCAGGGCTCCAAAGTCTTTGCCAGAGATCTGTCTGCCAGAAAGAGCCAACTGTCAAAGCTGAAGACTGATTGTGGCAGCATCGTTTCCGGGACACCTGAGATATTGAGTGAGATTGAGAGGTTCTATGGGCAGCTGTACACATCATCGTTGGAGCCACACGCAAGTGTGAGTAACGATCCAAGAGCAAGTCTTATCCAACACTATTCCGATGATTTACAGATTTTTAGATATTTAGGAATTACAGCGCAGCTTCTGAAAGCGGGTGGAACACCGGTACTGGAAGTCCTTCAGAAGCTCTTCAATTCCGTCCTCCATGGTGGCACTACTCCAAAGGCGTGGAGCAGAAGTGCGGTGGTCTTGTTCTTTAAGAAAGGCGACAACGCTCTCTTGAAGAAATACAGACCGATTTCCCTTTTGAGCTGCGTCGGCGTGCTGTTTTCGAGAGTCATTACGAATCGTCTCGCATGCAGACTCGACGACTTCCAGCCTCCCGAACAAGCCGGTTTCCGAAAAGGCTTCAGTACCATAGACCACATACATACCCTGCGGCAGATTGTACAGAAGACTGAAGAGTACAATTTGCCACTTTGCCTGGCGTATGTGGACTATGAGAAAGCCTTTGATTCCGTCGAAATTTGGGCGGTGCTGCAGTCCCTTCAGCGGTGCCAAGTTGACTGTCGGTATATTGAAGTGCTGAAGTGTTTGTACAGTAGGGCTACGATGGCTATCCGAGTACAGAACCAGAGCTCGAAACCTATCCAACTGCAGAGAGGTGTAAGACAGGGTGACGTGATATCCCCGAAACTATTCACCGCTGCTTTGGAAGACGTTTTCAGACTACTGAACTGGAAAGGATACGGTAGTAACATCAATGGCGAGTACATTATTCACCTTCAATTGCCGACGATATAGTCCTTATGGTAGAATCGCTGGAGGACTTAAGCACTATGCTCAATGACCTCAATAGTGCCTCCCAACGGATAGGTCTTAAGATGAACATGGACAAAACAAAGATCATGTTTAATGTCCATGTCACACCTATGCCGGTAGTTGTTGGGAGCACTATGCTCGAAGTTGTTGACGAGTATGTTTACCTGGGACAAATAGTCCGACTAGGTAAGTCCAACTTCGACCGAGAGGTCAATCGACGGATTCAACTCGGCTGGGCAGCGTTCGGGAAATTACGACATATCTTCTCGTCAGGTATACCTCAATCTCTAAAAACTAAATTGTACAACCAGTGCGTGTTGCCAGTGATGACTTACGGATCTGAGACGTGGTCCTTCACTGCTGGCCGTATGAGGACGCTCAAGGTCGCTCAGCGAGCTATGGAGAGGGCTATGCTCGGAGTTTCTCTGCGTGATAGACTCAGAAATGAGGATATCCGCAGTAAAACCAGAGTGACCGACATAGCCCAACGGATTAGTAAGCTGAAGTGGCAATGGGCCGGCCATATAGCTCGAAGAACCGATAACCGATGGGGAAGAAATGTTCTCGAGTGGCAGCCTCGTACCGGTAGGCGTAGTGTAGGGCGACCCCCCACTAGATGGAGTGACGACCTGGTAAGATATGCAGGAAGTCGATGGATGCAGGTGGCTCAGGACCGTGGTTTGTGGCATTACTTGGGGGAGGCCTATGTTCAGCAGTGGACTTGTGAAGGGCTGTAATGATGATGATGATGAATACATCACAAGACATTTACAGGTTTAATAAGACCAGTATGATCAATTGTGATCGATCAGTTCCTATTTGTTTTCTTTTAATTACCTCCACACTCAGATTTTATCATTTATCATGGGGCAGTTTACATACATAAATTTTTCGAAGACACGCTTTTAGATCCAGAAAAATTATTTGTAGACCATAGAAATACTTATTCTACAGCGCTACGGAGTACCCTATATACTTAACGTATTGAAAGAATCGTTTAGCTTTAAGCATTTTCACTTATTCTAGGCTAAGTACACAGTTTCCCCAGATGAGTTTTGGTTTTGCGCATTAAAGATCCCCAATCTGCTACGATGATTTCTTTCGAAGAAAAAAACAGAATCATCACATCATTAACACACGGCATAACGTGAGATGGTTTTCAAGAACTGGCTTATAAACGTTAAAAAAGCATCAGAGTTAAATTAATGCTGTCGAAATGCAATTAACTGTAAATGAAATGTTAGCTAACATGTAAAAAATATGAAATGTTAGGTAGGTGCATTCGCTTAGAGTTATAAGGTAATAAATTAAGTATTAGGATAAAAGATTAGTTTGTTAAACGATGCTGAAATAAGGATTAAGAAAGGAATGCTGAGGTGATTTGGAAAGTTCGAAAAAGAGATTGAAAAAGGTGACCAAGTAATGTTTATATTGCAGAAGTAAATGGCAGAATTGGCAGCGATACCCCAGGCGGAAGCTTAACAACAAAATTGGCGATATATTGAAGATGGGCTAACAGTACCCTTAACCGACGAGCAAGTAGGCGTAGATATATGAATTTGAAAGACACGAGAGTGATGTGTCAAAATCGTGCCAAATGAAAGTTCGTAGTCCCTGCCTAACCGGTATTATTGACAAGCGTGAGGGTATTTTGCATGTGAATATAATTATTATGACGTTGGAATAACCGATATATGTAGGTAGCATAAAAAATTTAAAGTGCAAAATATGGTGATTACAAATTATTCTCCCTTGAAAGGGGCTAACGATCCTTTACAAAACACAATTTCATTACGGTTTTCATTTTAGGATAAAATGAAAATAACACGGTCTATACATTAAGTTTTTAACAATTTGATCAGTACCTTTTCAAAGGGGATCGTGAATGATATCGAGATACTTTTAGAAGTCGAAAATAACGAGTATTTAGGGGACATCCGAAAGACCGTCGGGCCCACAACACAACGTAAAATTCGAAAAAAAAAAACAGAAAAAAGTCTGTGGGTTTTATGTCAGTAGGTAACTCACATTCTACTGTAATGTTTTAAAAATCTTTTTAGTATACAAGATTACTCTCCGAAGTACGAGATACCGTACTTGACCCGGACGGATTGTGGCAATAAACACAAACGAAGGTTCAACAGGGTTGTAGATTAAACCCTAGTAGCGAAATCGAACGATAATATTGCCTTTATCTTACCTCTAGTAACAGACAAACTTCTCTTTTAAAAAGTTAAATGTTGTTAATCAAAGTGCTGCTAGTGTATTTTAATTTCAGTCATAGTAAAAAGTGTACGAAAAAAAACAGTTGTTGGAATTAGATTTAAAAATTCAATTGATGCTAAATAAAAGAATTATAATAATGTCCTCCAGACTGAATTTCGGTCACGGCGAACATTCTCATTGGAGGCTAGTCGTCTGCGCAAGACAGGATTATAGTAACTAAGTGTATGCGCAAGCACTGGTGCTCTCTCTATTCGATCACTCTCATATTCCTATGGGACGGTAATTTGAATTAATCGAAGAGAGGGTAGGCGCATGACCAATTTTGCATCAAAGGCTTTAGAGCTCTCCAAGGCATCACCACCAACTTCTTGCCTCAGAGCTGCCTTTTTCTTGCCAGAAAAACCCAATAACTGATTCTGATCTGACTCAGGATCCAATCCTGTTACTTGAGGGTCATCAGTCATGTTTACGACAACTGGACCTAAGAAGTAGAAAACAAGGATAAAAAAACATACAAAAAGTACACCATAGTCAGGAGCATCACCCTAATACGAACACAAATTAATAAAACATTACCAATGTAAATATGTAATAAATTAGTACTGGTTTTTTAATGCCGTTACTGTTACTGTTACAGTCTTTTAAAGTCTACTTGCTGAACCTTCCCCATAACACAGGACTCCCCCATGGGGATTTCGATAATAGTGCTCATAAATAGTATTTATATTGGCATGAGGGTCTTCTAGGCTCCGAAAACTTTTAGCTCGAGTTACAAAATCGTTTTGAGTGCTTAGATGACTGCAACGTGGAAACTGCCCATGCGGTCGGAGCTAAGTTCTGCAGACCCGTCACAGAAGAACACATAAACACTCCGATCATACTTTTAATCTCATGGCTGTTACGGGAAATTAAGTCGCAGTTTTCAGCAGATTTGACAGCATATAGGTAACTGAACAGGCAGATTTACGTGCAGCGTGACTTATACAACTTTCAATACAGCTCGTATTAAAGAAGCGATTAAGCGGAACCAGGGCTCTATAGTCTTTTTCAAATATCTGTCTGGCAGAAAGAGTCAACTGTCGAGGCGGTAGAAAGAGTCATCTGTCGAGGCAATAGAAAGAGTCAACTGTCGAGGCAGTAGAAAGAGTCAAATGTCGAGGCAGTAGAAAGAGCGAAAACTCCACTAGATGGAGTGACGAATGCCACCACACAAATTGACGTTAAAAAACAGAATTCTTTTGAGAAATTTAAGTCCCCCGAGCATGTGCAATGGGACGAGGCTACTTATTAAGAAATTGAAGGAAAATTTAACTGTAGCGACCATCATCACCGGCCTATCAGCTAATCAACTACCTCATATTATACCGAGGGTATTTCACTGCCACAAAATAAAACAACATCAAATATCCTTCACAGGGAATGTTATTTTATGTGTTGTAGATGTCTTTAAAATTGAATAATAATATTGTTACGAGCTTGAGGTTCGTGACAATAAAAATTGCCGATAAAATTACCTAAATTAACACTTTAATTTACTTTACACAATTAAAGTTAAAACACTAATAATTTAAACACACTAATTCACTTAATTCCACTCCGAAGCTTCGCTTGTTTCGCCCAAATCAACACTGCCTCCATCGCATCTTGCAGCGCCTATATATTTAAATTAGCAAAGAAATATCCAGAATGTTCAAGTAAACACGCGGAAGGTATCGAGCGTTCGAGTTTCGACTAGGCGCTGTCAGTTGAGCGATTTGTGATGTCATTTTCTCAATGCTCCCCTCGCTCTCGTTCCTGACACTAGATGGCGCTAGTTGACTTATTCATGCAACACTGCTCCCTCCTAAGACATGCTCGTCCCGAGCATTATCGGTCCCATAATAACGCGCCAAGCGATCCACATGGACGATCTTAGGAGTCCCTCTTGCGCCTTTCTGTATCCGGTAGGTCACATCGTTGATCCTGGTTACAATCCGGTACGGGCCGTCCCATTTAGCTTGAAGCTTAGGAGATTTCCCTTTGCTGCGGACTGGATTGTGCAACCACACAAGTGAACCTTCGTCGAACCCTTTGTTGTTCATTTTGCGGTCATACCGGGTTTTCATTTTTTCAGACATTTGCTGGCCCGATTGTCTGACGTGCTCATAAACGTCATTCATTTTTTTCCGCAAGTCATTTGCATAATCGGTTATACTGCGTGGAGCATCGGGTGGTATCCCGGTGATCAGGTCTGCAGGCAGCCGTAATTCTCTTCCAAAGTTTGCGAAAGCTGGTGTCACTGCTGTACTTTCGTGAACAGAACTTCGATATGACAACAAAAACGGTTGTATGTGCTTGTCCCAATCTCGTTGCCGATTGTCTACAACTTTTGCTAGGTACCTCTCCAATGTCTGATTAAATCGTTCCATCATTCCATCAGATTGCGGGTGATAAGAAGTCGTTCTTGTTTTATGAGTACCCATAACTCGGCAAGTTTCCTGGAATATTTGAGACTCAAAATTCCTTCCTTGATCGCTGTGAATCTCTAAAGGTACTCCAAAACGACAGAAGACTTCATGAACTAGTTTATCTGCAACTGTTGAAGCTTCTTGATTTAGAATAGCGAAGACTTCTGGCCACTTAGTGAAGTAATCCATCACAACCATGAAATACTTGTTACCGCTTTCACTCTCCGGAAACGGCCCCGCCACGTCAATGGCTATTCTCTCCCATGGTGCACCAACATTGTACAACTTCAATGCACCTCTACTACGAGTCTGAGGTCCCTTTACAGCCGCACAACTTGTACATTTGCGACACCAGTCCTCGACATCGTATCGACAGTGGACCCAGTAAAACCGTTCTCGGATCTTCAGTAGAGTTCGTTTAACTCCCAGATGGCCTCCTGAACAATCATTATGGTACAGCTGTAGAACATCCGGTACTTTAACTTTAGGGACAACCATTTGCAAATGACAGCTGTCTCCCCGAACGTTTTCCCATTTACGACACAGAACTCCATCCTGAAGCAGCAAGCTGTCCCACTGGGCCCAATAGCTTTTAGTGGTCGAACTCATCGCTGAGACGTCACTCCACTTGGGCTTGGGAGCACTGGCCTTTATCCATTCCAGAATCGGCTTGATGTCCGGATCTTTCTGCTGTGCATGTAGTAAGCTGTCCTTCCACTCGTTGCTGAGGTGGTCTGCCCTGAGCATCCTCACGGATACCACTTCCTTACTCTCTTGCCTAGTACAATGTTTGCAATCTTCAGGACAAGGTCTTCTTGACAATGCATCTGCGTTGCCATGAGATTTCCCGCTGCGATGTTCGATCTCAAAGTCGTATTCCTGCAGTAGTTCAATCCACCTCGCAACTTGTCCTTCTGGGTTTTTAAACTGCAATAGCCATTTTAGTGCAGCATGGTCAGTTCGTAAGTGAAATTTTCGTCCCAGAAGGTATTTGCTAAAATGTTGCAACGACTTTACCACAGCTAGCAATTCGCGTCTTGTGACACAGTAGTTCCTTTCCGGTTTTGACAACGACTTGCTGAAGTACGCTATCACGACCTCTTGGTCACCATTACGTTGAGACAACACACCGCCAAGTCCTATATCACTTGCGTCTGTGTCAACTATAAATTCTTTGCTTGCATCAGGGTATCCCAAAATAGGTGTTTTGCACAGACGGTCCTTGAGCTCCTGGAATGCGATGTTACAACTTTCATCCCAGCAGAAATGTCGCTTCTCCTCGGTTAGCTTATGCAGAGGTTTGGCTATATCTGCAAAGTTCTTCACAAAACGTCGGTAATAGGAGCACAAACCCAAAAATGCTCTAACCTGCGTCTTGTCTTTTGGAACCGGCCAATCCTTTACAGCTGCGATTTTCTCTGGATCCGTGCGGATACCTTCTTCCGACACTACATACCCCAAAAAGTTGACTTGCCGTTTGAATAGTGAACATTTCTTCGGACTCAACTTAAGGTTGGCACTCTTAATCTTCATGAGCACGCGTTCCAGGTTTTGAAGGTGTTCCTCAAACGTACGGCCCACGATGATGATGTCATCCAAGTAGACCAGACAGGCATCGCCAATTAGCCCGGTAAGTACAAGTTCCATCAGCCTTTCAAACGTTGCTGGAGCATTGCACAAACCAAACGGCATTACTTTGAATTGCCACAGACCCTTTCCCGTCGAGAACGCAGTTTTCTCCTTGTCCTTAGGGTCAATTTCAACTTGCCAGTAGCCACTTTTTAGATCCAGCGTGCTAAACCATTTTACTCCTGTAAGCATGTCCAGCGTGTCATCAATTCTTGGCAAGGGATAGCTGTCCTTCTTTGTAACGTCATTCAGACGGCGGTAATCAACACAGAACCGCATGCTGCCATCCTTCTTCTTTACCAGTACCACGGGTGAACACCATGGACTAGATGAAGGTTCAATAACACCATCCCTCACCATTCCCTCAATCATGGTTTCCACTTCCTTTTCACGTGCTACCGGCAATCGTCTTGGCCGCTGACGGATAGGCAACTCTTCACCTGTGTTTATTTTGTGTTGAACTAAACCAGTCTTTCCTATGTCAGCATCGTTTGATGAGTATACATCGGCGTACTCGAGTTACAACTTCTTCGCCTTCACCAATTCGTTCGGGGACAGAACACTGCGACAGTCTTCCAAAAGTGTGGTCACTCTCGTTTCTGAATCCTTGCTGGGGGTCCCACTCGATATATATTGGCACTGACGTAACCAATCCACTTCCTCACAAGTACCAACCAGTGTACCTTTTTCTATAACCTGTTCCCGGTCGCAAAGGTTCAGCACACGTACTCCTGAGATGTCAGTGGTCCTGACCAAGGTTCGAGCTACTTTCCATGGAAGGTCATTGTTTACCCTTTCCACAAGTACACAACGGTGAGCTTGCCCAGCGTTTCGTGGAAGACTAACCGGAACAATCGTTTCCGATCTCGGCGGAAGAACAATCTTCTTGATGCTGTACACGTTCCCTGGTAACGCACCTTCCATAAAAAGTTCCTCCTGTCCACATTTCAAAACACCTTGCTTAACGTCGATCTCACAACAATTATTCCTCATAAAGTCTAGGCCTAGGATGCAGTCGTCCATTATATCAGCCACGATGACATTATGCAGGTAGATCACGTTGCCTAGCTTCAACTCCATCTCCTTCTCTCCACGGACGGGTATACGCTGACCGGTGGCTGTTACCAAATTAATGCGTTCTCGGTTGTATGCGGAGTCCCCAAGGAACTGGCTTATAAGTTCGTATAAGGAACTTAAGGTATAAGGAACGTATAAGGAAGTTTCGTATAAGGAACTAACAACCGTACGAGAGGCTCCAGTGTCTATGGTCAGTTTACACGGCATTCCGTTGACCTCGCCCTTGATGATTAGACTGTTCCCATCATGGGTTTGTGAGATCGAGATCCTTGGGGCTCTTTTAACATCAGCCAGCACCCGCCCCGCAGTTCTGGCTTTTACTCGTTTCCCTGCTGCTGCAGGGCGGTGCTGTTGGCCGCACTACCCTCCTGAGATCGTACACCTTCCCTTTCTAGGGTTCGCTTAGGGCAGCTGGATCGAAGATGGACCTTTTCCCCACAGCCATAGCACCTAGGGCTGTATCCTCTGTTGCGGTCGCGAACTGTAGCTGCTGCAACCTCCCTGATGCGATGGGAACGATGATCCTGCCGCACGGCTTCCACCTCCAGTGCATGGGCCAAGGCGTTCTTAAGCGTGTCGTGGTGCCCGAGTCTCACAGCAGCTCTGACTTCAAGGTCGCGGATGCCGTCGATGAATGTCTGAACCAGGTTCCCTTCAATGAGCGCAGGTACAGACTGGTATGCTTTTCGAACCATCTTCTCCACCTCAAGGGCCCACTGCTGCAGGTTTTCGTTGCTGCGCTGCACGCGATCTTTAAGCTGCGCGCGAAAGACGTGTTCCAGATGAGCGTCGCCATATCTCGCTTCCAAGGCCTCAAGAAGCTGCTCATAGGTCACTTTCTTACCGAGAGCTTCCAACACAGTTAAGGCTTGGTCGCGCAGGCCTATGGTGAGTGCAGTCATGGCTTGGCTTTTATTCCAGCCGTTCGCCTCCATGACGGCCTCGAACTGGATTTTGTAGGCCGACCAGGAAGAGGTACCGTCGAACGGTGGCACCTTGAACCCACGTAGCGAAGGTGTTGTAGCTACTACGGGAGCTGTAGTTCCATCTCCAAGTTTGAGTTCGTCCAGTGATTTCTTCATGTCAGCCATTACGTTGTCAACCCGATTGTTCACTTGGTCGATTCGGGTTTCAGCTTTCGCGATTTGGGTTTCAGCTTCCGACAGGCGGTTGTCATGCTGAGCAACCCTATCCTTCACCTCCCTTATCTCTTTCCCGAATGTAGCGTGAAGGTCCTTAATGAGGAGCATCTGCTGTTCCGACCGACGGGCCTGTTCCTCCTGTCGGCGGGCCTGCTCCTCTTGTCCGCCCCGCAGCTGCTCTTCCAATCGGCGGGCCTGTTCCTCCTGTCCGCTCTGCAGCTGCTCTTTCAACTGACGGACCTGTTCCTCCTGTCGGCGAGCCTGTTCCTCCTGTCGGCGAGCCTGCTCCTGCAGCATCACCATCAGAGCACCTAAGTCAGGTGCTGCAGATGTGGGAGCTACCGACGGGCCTGCAGCCGGTGGCTGGCCCTCCGACGTCTGCGGCGTTGCACCACCAAATCTTCGTTGGTCCGTCTCCTGCTGGCGTTGACTTCGGGTACGAACACCCTCCGTTTCCTCCTTAGGTAAAATCGGCATGATTTTATCCCACTTCTGACACCAATTGTTACGAGCTTGAGGTTCGTGACAATAAAAATTGCCGATAAAATTACCTAAATTAACACTTTAATTTACTTTACACAATTAAAGTTAAAACACTAATAATTTAAACACACTAATTCACTTAATTCCACTCCGAAGCTTCGCTTGTTTCGCCCAAATCAACACTGCCTCCATCGCATCTTGCAGCGCCTATATATTTAAATTAGCAAAGAAATATCCAGAATGTTCAAGTAAACACGCGGAAGGTATCGAGCGTTCGAGTTTCGACTAGGCGCTGTCAGTTGAGCGATTTGTGATGTCATTTTCTCAATGCTCCCCTCGCTCTCGTTCCTGACACTAGATGGCGCTAGTTGACTTATTCATGCAACAATATTTATAATAAAAATAAAATAATCAAAATTAAAAAGGAACAAAAATATAAAAAATAAGTAAAATAATAACAAAAAAAAAATCATTATCTATACTAATATTATGTAGAAGATTTTTTTTTGTTTGTTTCTACCGAATAAGCTCCAAAACTACTAGACCGATATTAATATTTTTTCACCAATAGAAAGCTAAATTATCACAAACAATAGCAATAACATAGGCTATAATTTATTTTCAAAACAATTGGAGATCTTTGAGAAAATTATTAACCCAAAGTAGCAAAATTTTGTCTATAAAATTCATTATTTGGCGTGCGCTGAAAAAACTTGATGATACATAAAAATTATGTGTTACATGATTAAAGTACTCATTATTACCTGAAAAAAGTCAGCGTAAGGAATATATCTATCATAATTAAGTCACAATAGTAGCTTTGGTGTTACAAAATTTAATTAGATCGCCGCACCGGTGAAAACAAAAGTCCGTTATAGTCGCATCGTAGTATTAATTCTTATTCAAATAAATAGTTTTATTATAATGAAAGAGTTAGGAAATAATTTGTACCTTTTTTAAATAGATTACACCATTCTTTACTTTAGTCATACATATTTTGGCGGTAAAGTTGGAAATTTTAATAAACCTAAATTTGAGCAAAATAATCGATTAAAAATAAGAAATATTTATATTTTGTGGCAGATTGTGCAAAAACTATAAATGATATAGCTTTCGTATATAAAAAATGTTGATAGAAAATTCATCAAGGATCGTTTCGTACCTCCACACTTTTCATGTACCGTGTACAGTTATCTTTAAAACTGGAAAGAACCGCGTTTTGGGGTACTTTCTGGGGCGTTCATTCGGGAGAAGGAGAGAGAGTGGATAAAATTCAACTTTGCTGTACAACGTACATATGCCGATAGATAAAAGTACTACATTAATTTTGCCAATTTTTTAGCTAAAATGATTGAATTAAATGAGCGAGGTGTCATTTCATGTTGCGCGGCGCAGACACGTGATATACGCAGGTGAAACCACGGATAACCGCGAGAAACCACTATATGTAATATTTAAAAAAATACATTTTTAAAATTTTTGTGTCGGTTTTTCTGTTTGTTCTGGCTAATCTCCGAAATGGCTAATCAATTTTGTCACGACTTTCACTGGCAGATAGCTGATGTTATAAGTATAAGGAGTAACTTAGTCTTATATTTATTTTAGAAAAATAATTGGGGCCATTCGCAAAAAATTCAAATCCATGGAATTCAATCGTAATAAATTTCGAGCGAACGAAGTCGCGGGGTACAGCTAGTATTCTATAAAAAAGTCTTCAATAATATAATACATGCTCTACCATCAAGTAATCTCGGCACATTGCTTGATGTGGAAAGCTTGCGCCTCGCCGTAGGAATCCGGCTAGGACTGGCAATTTGTCAACCTCACCAGTGTCCCTGTGGTAGCAGCGTCGATGAGTTTGGGCTCCACGGACTTTTATGTAAGAAAAGTGCAGGTAGGTTTTCCCGTCACGGTTCTTTGAACGAAATCATCCGAAGGGCTCTTGTATCCATAAATGTCCCCTTGGTTTTAGAGCCTTGCGGGATATTTAGAGACGATGACAAGAGACCCGACGGTATGACTTTGGTCCCTTGGGAGAGAGGTAAAGACCTAGTGTGGGATGCTACTTGCGTTGACACTTTGGCGGCCTCTCATCTCAAGAGTACCTCTTTTAGAGCCGGGGTGGCATCAGAGGCAGCCGAATTTAGTAAATGACGCAAATATGAGTGTTTGAGAAATGACTACATATTTGTGCCATTTGCTGTAGAGACTATCGGTCCGTGGGGTCCACGTGCAGTGAAGTTTCTAAAGAAACTGTATCCACAACTGGTCGTCGCTGCTGATGATAAGAGGGTTGGTTCTTTCCTCGCTCAAAGGCTAAGTATAGCTATTCAGCGAGGACACGCAGCCAGCGTTCTTGGCACTATACCAAGGGGAGCAGGTCTTTTTGACTATATAAATTTTTAGTTTTAGTTTATCTATATTATAGTTTCTTTTTTTTATATTGTATATAATTAGTGTTAATCTTAAATATTATAATTTTAATTATTATTTTAGTTAAGTTTCTTATAATTAACTATGAAAATATCAAGTAGAACATCGCTGTCATCGAAGTTTTTTTAAATAGTTTTGGGTCTGTTTTAATCTGGGTTCTTTATTATTTTAATTTTAAATTGATTTAAATAAATATTTTATACTGATAATATATATATATATATATATATATATATATATATATATATATATATATATATATATATATATATATATATATATATATATATATATAATTACTTTTATATGAATATAATTAATGCTGGAAAATAGTTGTCTTTTAGAGTGTCTATTAATCATCATCTATGTATCATCAACATCATCAGATCATAGAGACTAATCCACGCCCTCTTCCGTTATATTTACCGTATTTGCTTTTATAGACACGATTGTTAGGCAGATTAACGATCAGATGACCACACTTTTACGTGACGTATTAATGAAATAAAACCACCTATCGAAGCCATAAGATCTTTCTGATATTACCATAGTCGCTTCTTAGAACACCCATAGGACGAAATGTGGTAGTGGTTTCGCTTACGTCACCATACATGGCAAAAAGATAATGTTAATTGCTATCAATCCATGCGAAATATCTTAGAATCTTAAACCCAACCTAGGCTTACTAAATCTACAAACGGAAATACGAGGAACGCTTGTTAGACTTAAACATAATTTACAACTTTATAAGCAAAATGCAAGTTTTGTTTGAAGTTTAAAATTTGATCCCTTTAACAAAAGGTCAGAGGAAAATTAGTGTCAAACGAATCACAGCTTTATATATATAGTATAATAAATACTATATATTAGTGATTGTACAATAAAATAAAAATGAAAATATATATCAACAAAAATTGTTTTGGTTATGTTGAAACATATTATTACATTATTTGTTGCTTGACTACCAAGCTTCTGGCGATATATTTTTGTGAAGATGTATTTCAAATATTTATGAGAGCTCCATTGACCATTATTTCTGAGGAATTTATCTTAAATGGACATGACTTCGTGCTTGAAATAAGTGAAGGGGACTGATCTCTATAACGCTCGTAGCGCGCATTTAATAAATACGTATGTTATGAAAAAAAAACTATATTATTAAGAACATAGGTATTATTAATTCATTCATTCATTTAAAAGATTCTATACTAGTCTATTACTAACCGTAGGTTTTCTTGTAGATTGCCCAAAAAAGGGGGATATTTTCGTAATTGTCACACATGACAGCCTCTGATTTTTTTAAATATTTTGTGCTGTTATCAGAAAGACGCTACTGCTGATCTAGATATAATTAACTGTGCATATTTAATAGGAGCAGTTCCTGATGACTGGAAAACCCATATATAATCCCTATTCTTAAAACTGGAACTGAAAGACCCCTCTTCAGCCACTAGCTACCGCCCAATAGCCATTTCATCCACATTATCAAAGATAATGGAGCACCTCGTCAAAACCGCCTAGAGTGTTTCAGTTTTCCTTCGTTGGCGACATTCTTATATTACATATTTCATTAATATCCAATATCTTATATCTAACCGTGGGTGTCTTACGAGGTGGCAGAGGGAAATAGGCAGAATATGGGTAGCAGCTTCCTGAGCAATAGTACAATACAAAACTACGATTGCATCCCGACCCGCGATATAGTCCTTATAGCTGAATCACTGGAGGACATAAGCACTAACTATGCTCAGTGACATTTTTACGTAGTAGAGCCAATCTGCAGCTATATTATGGTAGCGCTAATGAGCCAGCTTGACCGGGCATAGGCCACGCTCTCACAGAATACCAACGTAAAATAGCAGCTAAACGCTGTAGTGTTTTACTCGTATATGGTGAGTGTAGAGAATCGAAGACTCTTTTTACTAAAAACGAGGTATTCTATATTCGTCCTCAAGGGTAACAACGCATCTGCATTTTGACTCTTAATCGAGGATAAATGTAGACATTTATGGCTTACTGCACTTGCCATTAGGTGGACTGTGTGCTCGTTGGCCACCTTTATACAAGAACGTAAAACATCAATAGTGTCTCTCAACGGATAGGTTTTATGATGAACATGGACAAAACAGATAGCACGTGTAACGTCCAACTCACACCTATATCGGTAGTTGTTCCGAGCACTAAGTCCGAAGTTGTTGACGAGTATGTTTACCTAGGAGCCGTAGTAGCTGAGATGGTTAGTGCTCGCTGTAAATTTCAGAATACGCAAGCTAAACGGGTTCAATCCCCCCCGGCACCAATGAAATTGTTAATTGCAATTTTAAGCTGATTTACCACGTGCTCGGTGATGAACGAAAACATCGTAACGAAACCTGCATGTCTAAGAAATAAGAAAAGATATTTTTAAAACATGTGAAGTTCGCCAACATGCATTGGGGCAGCGCGGCAGACAAATTTTTGCCCTAAACCCCTCTCAGAAATAAGCAGGTGCCTGTGCCCAGGAATGGAACGTATATAGGCTGTAATTTTACCTTTTTTTCCTGGGACAAATAGTTCGACTAGGTAAGTCCAACTTCGACCGAGCGGCCAATCTACGGATTGAACTAGGATGGACAGCGTTCGGGAAATTATCACATTTACACTTATCAGGTATACTTCAAAACCTGAAAACGAGGTTATACAACCTGTGGTGTTGCCAGGGATAACTTATAGATCTGAGGCGTGGTCCTTCACTACTGGCCGTATGCGATCGCTCAGCAAGCTATAAAGAGAGCTGTGCTGGGATTTCTCTGAGTCATAACTTAAAAATGAGGATAACCGAAGTAGAAACAGAGTGACCGACATAGCCCAACGGATTAGTAAGCTAAAGTGGCCATATAGCTTAAAGAACCGACGGCCGATGAGGAAAAAAGTTTCTCGAGTGGCAGCCTCGTACAGGTAGGTGAAGTGTAAGACAATCCCCACCCTAATGAAGGCCTATGTTCAGCAGTGGACTTGTGAAGGGATGTAATAACGATGGTGATAAAGTAGAGGGTATTCTCGCACCGCTACTCCACAGCACAGTTGAAAGTATCATAGTAGTAATATCCTATCGATTATTACTATGTTATTCTAGTTTCATGCAATTCAATTGTGTTGAAAATCATGTGAATTACCGTCATGGAGAATCAGAATGAAAAAATTATATTGAGTCATTCACTTCTATATTAAGGCAGTGATGATGGGATCTACAAAATGAGCACTTGATAGCTTTAGATTTTCTGGCTATTAGCGGTAGGTTCAGTATTTGTACTCGCCAAACACCACTTTTTGATCGAAGGTGTACTTTTTGTACGTAGTTTACACAAGGTATTTATGTATATATATATATATATATATATATATATATATATATATATATATATATATATATATATATAAAACTAGATTGTACAACCAGTGCGTGTTGCCAGTGATGACTTACGGATCTGAGACGTGGTCCTTCACTGCTGGCCGTATGAGGACGCTTAAGGTCGCTCAGCGAGCTATGGAGAGGGCTATGCTCGGAGTTTCTCTGCGTGATAGACTCAGAAATGAGGATATCCGCAGTAAAACCAGAGTGACCGACATAGCCCAACGGATTAGTAAGCTGAAGTGGCAATGGGCCGGCCATATAGCTCGAAGAACCGATAACCGATGGGGAAGAAAGGTTCTCGAGTGGCAGCCTCGTACCGGTAGGCGTAGTGTAGGGCGACCCCCCACTAGATGGAGTGACGACCTGGTAAGACATGCAGGAAGTCGATGGATGCAGGTGGCTCAGGACCGTGCTTTGTGGCATTACTTGGGGGAGGCCTATGTTCAGCAGTGGACGTGTGAAGGGCTGTAATGATGATGATGATGATGATATATATATATATATATATATATATATATATATATATATATATATATATATATATATATATATATATAAACACATGTAGATGGTTATAACCATCCATGTGTCCACGAGATAATTTTGTGATAGTTAAAAATTATAACATAATTTTGCATTCAATTCATATTCGCCTTTTACGGTCACCCACTGAAAATAATGGAAGGGAAAGGGGAGAGGGATTCTATAACGCCGCAATCACACGATGAAAAGACAATCAATAATTGTTTCCATAAAATTAACTAGTAAAGCTGTAAGATACCTAACAAAATTTTTAAACGTCTTAGTATGAAGACAGCATTACTGATTGCTGTTTAGGCAAAGAATGGTGTGTTGTTAAATAGAAAAGTCAGTCTGTTTAACGTCAGATGCGTTATTGCTTTACGTGGGAGTTGTGTATGATTACAGCATGATACGAAACCAAAACACTGTATCGATCTTAATGCAGATGTTCTGAAAATTTTATTCGATTTTCCCTGAAGGTCAAAATTACGTCGGATTGTTATGTCTAGTCGGTTACTAACACTGCCAAAATTAAACATTTATGGTTGTATTATTGGTTAACTTGTGGAATGTTTGATTAGTAAATATTACTTAAACTATTCAAAATTTAAGCTAAGATCCATGTAAATAAAATAAAACATAAAAAACATCTCCCACCCACCATCAATTGCTCACACTATCCCCGTCACCAACCATTACCATTACGCTAGGAACAACAAACCACCTTCGATTGTGCGACACGTGTTTCTCCTCTAGATGATGCATTATGACGTGAAATAGACTCTGCTGTGGCTAATTAATATATTAAATTATTATTAGTGTAGTGTTAGATTTTATCAAAGTTACGCCTGATTCTATAAATTAGCTTTAAATTTTCCATAATATATTTTTATATCATTTCATTATTTTCAAATTACTTTAGGTGTAAAAAAATTAATTTAGAACGTTTTTTATTGGACGTTTATACTCCAAGATAAAGCCCAATTAAAGTGAAAATATTCTAATATTTCACAGTACCAGACGGTAGGTAATATTTAACAACGATAATGTCATGCATAGCAGACCCGCCATGAAAATATTTTTTTAAATTTATTACAGCCTAATCAATTTCACTTCTGAACATTAGCCTACCTATATTGTACCTATATAGTACAGTCTCATAATTTTTATCACATAGTTGCCACACTTTGGAGGCAGGTTTATTTTTTAGGCGGTAGAGCAACGCTGTAGCTACATTGGGCGATTTCTTTTACCGTCTGGAAGTAAAATACGGTATAAAAGGTGAATGGAGTAGAAGCCTATGGCACTGATATTTTACATTTTTTTATTTTACATAATATATTTCACAAAAATTTATCTATCAATAAATACTTCTAATTTGAAATAAACTTTCGGCTCAAAAAAATAACAACATAATTTTTGAACTAAATAAATAAATCGATTAAAAACTATAGAAATTAAAATAATACGAACATAATAAATAATACATGTATTTATTGATAGATCAATTTCATAATATGTTAATACTTAATGTAAAATTTTAAAATAATATATTTTAATATATTTAAAATATCAGTGGCATAAGCTGTTCACCCGTTACACCCAATTTTTTTCCACACGGTAAAAAAGTCATTCACTATTATGGTAGTACCATGCCCTCACAGAATTACAGCGTTAAAAGAAGATAAATACTTCTGTATTTCGTGTGGTGAGTGTAGAGAGCCAGCGACCCTTATTACTACGAATCTAACATTCCACCTTAGTCTTCAATTGAAGATACTCGTATGTAGATGTCTTCTTTAGCGACCGTAGCCTAATGGGGTGCGGAGCGTGAACTCAAAAGGTCGTGGGTTCGAATCCACCATTAGACTACTGTCGTGAACCACTCCTAACACAAGCATTTTAAGCTCACCAGGAGTGGTTAAAGGGAATATTAAGTAATGCTAACAGCATTGTCAGTATTAATAAAAGAAAATGTCTACAAGTCACAACATCAACGTACCATCAGGTGGATTTTGTGCTCGTTTATCACCAATGTCAATTTAAACCAGTCATTAGGAAGATACTACTTCATTTTCCCCGGTTTATTTTTCCCCTGTTGCCTCTTACGAAATCTACGGGACTATATTTTTTAAAGGAGAAGGCATTCCATCTTAGTCCTCTCTGGTGACAACGCATCTGCATTTTGATACGTAACCGAGGATAGATGTAGATGTCTATGGGCCGCAGCAACCACTTACCATCAGGTGGACTGTGTGCTGGTTTGTCACCCTATCCTATAAAAAAAGAACACAGAAGGGCAAGTATTGCTTCTTGGATTTAAAAGTTGGTATAAGTGTGGTATCCTTGTGATGTTTACCCAGACGAACTCATTGGCGGACAAGGAGTCCTATCTACCTTGTACCATGGTGTATTTCAAAGACATGATGTTGAAGTCCCCAAAAACGCATAATATAAACTGCTTCTAAGTCTCTCAGTAATAACTATTGCCAAAAATATGACGTAAATAGGCTGTATCTTTATAGTAATTACGTAAAACGAGCACACAGCCCACAACAGGCTTATTTTCCAACAAGTTTAATTTTTCATAGAAATATCCAATTTAACAAAAAATGTCTTAAGTTGTTTTTGATACCCTATTTTCGCACAATTGCTCAGAAATTCTTAAAATGACGGTTTGTTTTGGTATGTGCTGATAAATAAATTTCAAATTAAATTGAAATTTTGTGCGGTACACTTATATGATTTACAATATTCTGAATTACAACTTGTTTATGAAATCATGTTATTGGGTGTAAACATAAGTACATTTTTCTTTCATTGTTTTTATAAAAATAATGATTATAACAAAATTACAGTCAGTGATTATAATATTCAATTTAATTTAATTAATGTATTACTTATCATCCGACTGGATGCGACGCATGTTCACGGAAATGTATAACAAAAAACTGAATCAAAAACAAAGCTGAAATGATTTACTAAATGTAATTGTTAACTGGTTTTACAAAATTAAATTGAGTCAAATAATGATAATTCTTTAACAGAATGCAATACGTAATGCATGCAATGCCAGGGTAGTAATTTGAGTCCCTCGGAGTTCATAGTATTGATAAATGATCCCCCAGACGTTGTTAAGGTCTGGAATGTCTCCTGTTTGCAAACGACTTAAAACTGTAATGCCAGTGCAGATGGTAACTCAGTTAACGTTTCGTAAGCAAATTGTAGATATCTGCGGTAAGGCCTCCTTATATATATATTTAGGATAAAACCTAAGTTTCTAGGTTTTATCCTAAGTAATTGCAAGAATTTCCTTAGTACAGGGATGATTAAAGTTTTATACAATGCACTTGTTAGCAGCCGGCTGGAAACAAGTGCAATTATTTGGAATCTCCATGAAGATAAATAACATATCAACATGGTGGTAAAAATTTAAAATAAGTTTCTTCATTTAAAGGAGTACGGTGCCCAACTTTTCTACCCGCATACATCACCCGAGCTTGTTCGTGATCGGCACGGTTGGGTACAGCCAGCTTGGTGTGAGGCGTGACGTTGCGCTCTGGAAGTACATGTAGCGAGTTCTGCGTGGCCAGCTACGCTATCCTGGGGTACTGTAAGCGTTGCAGCTGTTTGTGTATGATAAGGCGGTAGTTATGCACCGCCCACACTCCACATTTAAGGTGCTCCACCTATGTCACGTGTTTTAAAATTATTGAATATTATTTTCGAAGAAACAGACATTTACCACCGCAGCCTGGCAAAGTTTACAGAAGCGACGCACACGGTCTGTTAGATTTATTTATATATATTTTTTCAAAATTATAATAGTACATATCTTTTATGTCAGTAGTTGCATTAATCAGCTTTTGTTTGTTTTTGTACAGCATTGTCTTCGTCTCGCACTGTTTATGTGGTTACTGTTTTTCGTAATAAATAAATGAAAAATTACGATACATATGTATTAATATAGAAGAATAGAACCCGTGTAGTGGTAAAAAAAGTAAAGTTACAGCCTATAGGGGGGATAAGTCGCTCGCGTCCGTAGGCTTTGACCACCTAAACCTAGGCCCACCCTACACGTGTCCCCCGGGTGGTGCTAAATGAGCGACAAGCCGATAGCACAAACTCGGCTCCTCGCCGTGGTAGCGGCGTTAACTATACCATCCCATTCGCACCATGAGGAATCAAATTAAAGAAATGGCCCCGAGTTCCCGGCGCCCCTTTAATGGGGCAGGGGTGCGAAGAATCTCCGGGAGGAAAACCGGCGACGAGGCTCGCCACCCGTCACGTTCTGTCTCCCGGAGGGGCGAAAAGTGGATTGCAGAGGCCCGTCTGGCTACGTTGAATGTATGTGGAGCAATGAATGATATAATGAATGAAGTATGCGAGGTAATGTATGATAGAGGAATAGATTTGTTATGTGTAAATGAGACGAAACGGAAGGGGAAGGATGTCACTACACATGGCATGTATACCGCATACTGGTCTGGTGTAGACGAGCTCGAGCGGGCATGCCAGGGAGTAGGTATCATCCTATCAGAAAGAATGGTGCAATGTGTGAAAGAGTATGAATGTGTAAGCCCAAGACTGCTATGTATACGATTGAAAGTGGGCTTAAAGAAGTTGTTTGTGCTAGGGGTCTACGCCCCAGACATGTCTAAGCCCACTCATATCCGAGAGCAGTTTTGGGAAATGGTAAGGATGGTATTAATGAAATGTAAGGGAAATGAAAATGTTGTTATGCTAGGAGATTTTAATGGAAGAGTTGGGGTGAGGAGGCTTGGTTACGAAAGGATATTGGGAACGTTTGGTGATGAAAGTATAAATGAGAATGGTGAAAGCCTCCTCACTGTATGTATGGAAAAGAATCTTTTTGTGACTTTCTTTCGCCACAAGAGGATTCACGTGTATACTTGGGAAAGAGGTGATGATAGAAGCATGATAGATTTCATAATTGTGGATGAAAGATTGAGGGGCGCAGTGGTGGATACAAGGGTTTACCGGGGGTCAAATGTAGGAACGAATCATTTTTTGGTTTTATGCCGAATTAATGGTCTATTCAGGCGGTGGCGCCATCGCGTTACAGCGTATTAGAACAGAAATATTACAAGATGAAGGTGAGAAAAACAAGTTTAAATGTAGACTGAAAGAAAACGTAAGTGGTTTGGATGAATTATGTATGAATGAGTTAGACTTGGAGAATGTATGGCAAAATGTTAAGAAAGGTTTAGTAGATGCAGCTACCGAAGTATGTGGTGTTAGTAAAAGAAAGAATGAAAGGAAAAATAATACTTTGTGGTGGGATGATGAGATACGTACGGAAGTTGAAGCAAAGAAGAGAGCATGGCTAGATTTACTAGCAACTAAGGCTGGTAATTCTAGCGGTACGAATGATGATTTTGAAAGAAAAAAGGCAGTCTTTAGACATCTAAATAAAAGAGTAAAAGAAGTAGTTGAAAGGAAAAAGCAAGAAAGAACGGATAAGAATGATAGAAGAATATCGGATAACTTCCAGGCAAATATTAAAATGTTCTGGAAACTCGTAAGAACTGCCAGGGGACGTTCAAAACAGCCTATAATAAATGCTATAAGAGATGAGAATGGCTATATTCTGAATGATGAAGTTTTGAGTTTAAAGAGATGGAAGGAATATTTTGAAAGCATGTTTATGAGTGAGGAGACAACGTATGAACTGAATGAAATAGGAACTCCGAAAGAAGAGAAAGGAGGTAGCGAGATAAGTATAGATGAAATAATGAAAGCAATGAAAAGCATGAAAGCAGGTAAGGCTGCCGGTTATGATAGAGTTTCACTCGAAATGCTAAGGGCTGGAGAGGACGTGGTGGCAGGCCTGCTGCACACCTTTTTTAATGTATGCTGGGAACTGAAGCGGGTACCGGGAGACTGGTGCAAAGCCGTGATAGTCCCAGTATATAAGGGAAAAGGGTCGCAGCAGGACTGTAAAAACTACCGCGGTATCAGCCTTCTTAGCATCGTGGGAAAATTGTATGCCAAGGTACTAATTGAAAGGGTCATGAAAGAAACCGATGGAAAAATTTGGGATGTGCAATCGGGATTTAGAAAGGGAATGGGATGTACAGATCAAGTCTTCTCCATGCGCATGATCGCGGAGAAGTTTTTGGCCAAAAACCAAAAGGTTTTTTGTGCGTTCATGGACTTGGAGAAGGCCTATGACAGAGTGGATAGGAATGTGCTATGGCAAACACTGAACTCATTTGGGTTGAGCGCTGGCTTGATACAGGCATTGGAATCTCTTTATAGGGACTCTAGTACTTGTGTTAGGATCAACGGGGTCTACTCCGGCTGGTTTGGCATCCATAAAGGTGTCAGACAGGGCTGTGTGGCTTCCCCGTGGTTGTTCAACCTATTTATGGACAGTTGTTTGCAAAATTTGAAAGTTGAAGAATGCGGATTAAGAATGGGTGAGTTAACCATCAAATGCCTTTTGTACGCCGATGATCAAGTTATTCTTGCGTCGTCGGCGGCTGAGTTGCAAATGATGGTTACATTAATGAACAGATCATTAAAAGAAAGGGGTATGAAAGTGAACGCAAGTAAGACGAAAATTATGGTTTTTGAAAGAGATGAAAGTAAAACGATATGTGAAATAGAATAGAAGGGGAGTTGATCGAGCAAGTAGATGAGTTTGTATATTTGGGTTGCGTATTTAGCAGGGATGGGAGATATGATAAGGATATAGAACGACGAGTGAACGCAGGAAACAGAGTAAATGGGGCCCTGCACTCTATTGTGAAGAGTCAAAATGTGTCAAAAAAGGCACGTATGGCAATTCACAATGCTGTGTTGGTCCCTACTTTAACGTATGGTAGTGAAAGTTGGGTGTGGCAGAAGAAGCACGAGAGTAGAATAAATGCAGTAGAAATGCGGTCGTTAAGGAGTATGTTAGGGCTGAATCTGAATGACAGGGTGAAGAATTGTGTGATAAGAGAGGAGTGTGGTTTGCAAGATGATGTTGTGACCAGGATTAAGAAAGGAATGCTTCGGTGGTTTGGTCATGTGGAAAGAATGGATGAGGAAAGAGTGACAAAGAAAATTTATGTTGCAGAAGTGAATGGCAGAGTCGGAAAGGGACGTCCTAGGCGAAAATTTATCGACCAAATTGGCGATTTATTGAAAACGGGCCAAATTAGGAGTACCCTTAACCGACGAGCATGCATGCGTAGATGTATGGATGTGAAGGAGGCGAGAGAGGTGTGTCAGGATCGTGCCAAATGGAAGTCTGTAGTCTCTGCCTACCCCTCTGGGTGACAGGCGTGAGTGTTTATGTTTATGTTACAGCCTATATACGTCCCACTGCTGGGCACAGGCCTCCCCTCATTTCTGAGAGGGTTTTAGGACAAGGAAGTGTCCGCCGTGCTGCCCCAATGCATGTTCGCGAACTTAACATGTCTTCAAAATATTTTTTTCTTATTCCTCAGACATGCAGGTTTCCTCACGGCGTTTTCCTTCACCGCCAAGCACGTGGTAAGTCAGCACTTAAAATTGCAATTAACAATTTAATCGGTTCCGTCGGGGATCGACCCGGGTTGCTCGCGTTCCGTTATATTTACAGCGAGTATTTCGCTCAGATGGTTAATCTGAGCGAAACAGATGATGAACATAAGCATCTTCCAGCTAAATGACAAAAAAAAAACTGTAGTTACAAACTCCTTGTCAAGCGTTGAAACTAAGCCCGTGGACTGTAATGATGATGATAACAAAATGCATTTATTATTTGCAAGATATTTATTTACAATGAGTGTATACAAAGTTAGAAACCGAAACGCGGAACTATGCGCGGAGGTAAACATTTGAAAAAAATTACGGAGCAATCATCGGTAACTCCTCTTGCTGTAACACGTTGTTTTCATTTCAAACAAAAGAAAAATTTATAGCAGTAGGTCGCGAGCTGACAGCTTGGCAAAACATTACATTATAATTTTCTTGAGACTAATAGCAAAATAAGACTACGAATTTTTGTTTTAAGGGTTCCGTTAGAAGGATTCCCGTTAATTTAATTCTACTCTCTGTCTGTCACATGTCAGAGATCTCTAGCTCGTAGACGGATGAGTTACAGAAGACTGGCATTTTAATATTCGGTGTAGAATGTTAGCCGCGTAATCGAATATTGAATTGGAGATCCAAATAAATTATTTTTAGGGTTATTTACGACAAAAGTAGCAGAAAATTTTGTTTGCTTACCCTAGAATTTGGAGCGTCATTGTTAAGAGCTCTTTATGTAGCGTATAAATATCTTTTACGTTCTATTTTATCCACAAATACAAAGATTTGAGGGGCCGAAGGTCTTCAAAGTTATGTGTTTTGGAACTTTTTGGTAACTGGATCTATCTGAAAACTAACTTAGTGTGAAATTTGAGCTATTTTCTGTATATTATGTACCGTATATTGTATATAAACAGAAAATAGTCTTAACATCCAATAATATTATAGTTTTAAGCTGTAACCAAACAAGAATAAACATTTATAGAGGTTTTTTTTACGAATTGTTGCGATATCTAGCTCGGAAACTATATATTATTGGACACAATACGAGTATTCACGGCTGGTGAGCGTTCTATCACTGAACGGCACTGTATATTTAAGACCCCATATCATCCCATAAGTTCGAAAATACTAAAAATAGTTTGCCACCGAGCCTAAACAGCGTGGCAAATACGACAAAACCACCCCCTGAGATAATTTGAGGGTAGTCTAATCTAGTACTGTTAATAGGATGTAATAAATAAAAAAGAAAGAAAAACTGGATACGAAATTCTAATAAATACAATATTCACGAGAATAGCCCACCTCTCACTTATGCTTGTGCTTATTATGGTTATTGATTATTGTGTATTCAGTATTGATTTATTTAAAATCTACGCTTTATACTATTATATTTATGTTTATTATTATATAAATTTTATATATAAAATGTATTTGTGATTCCCAATCAGACGAGGAAACTGTATAAGTACTCAATACCTATAATTTAGTGTACCAAAACAATAATAAAAATTATTCATTTACATAGCTAGATGTAGTTAGAGCGAGATTTCTATATCGCTTTTACGCCTTGTTAAACCTTTTCAAAAGTGTGATCTGTTTAAAGTGTTAATTACTATATGGGAGGCCCTAGTACTAGGCTATTACGGACTAAGAAAAAAGAGTAAAAATCTAGTTAAAAGGGTTAAAATGTAATAAAACGAGCAAGTTTGTAGAGGACACAACGTGAATAAAACCCAAAAAAGCTCTCTCGGGGCATGGAAGTTGCTAAACGGTTTAAGGTACTTTATTCAGCAACGAGTTAAATTATTTTGGGGTTTTGACTTCATATTTTCTATTTCTGTAACAAACTTGAGAACTGCAGGATATTGGCTAGGCTTCGTAAAGATTTTATGTAGCTTTCTCAGATTGAAATTATTTAAGTAAAACCGTCGAAATCTAAAAAAAAAACTAAAAAGGGACTTAAACAAGATCATCCTATCATCATCATCATTACAGTACTTCAGAAGACCACTGCACAACATAGCCCTCCCCTAAGGAATGCCACAAAGCGCGTTACTATACCCACCTACATACATCCATCGACGAGTGGCGAACTACATAGTTATACATGCAGGAAGCATAGCATATATTACTTTAGCGCGCAATCGCTCGACGCATCATCTCCATAATATGATTAGATATTTTACTAGTGCAATAATATCGTTCTATGTGCAAAAACATGCCTTAGAAACAGATTAGTAAATCTTTGAGGATATGCGTCAATTAACATAATTTTTTAAAGCGTATATGAACACTTATGGCACTGGATGAAGTTGGACTAAAAAAGCAGAAAGAATATTCACTACCTGCACATATTGACTTCAAAAAAAAAATAACTTTATATTGAATTACAAGTATTACTTGAACTACGTAATGACTTTTTTTCCATAAAAAGGAAACAAGTTAATAAAAAAATAACTAAAAAATGTTATGTATGAATTGCGCGCAATGTTGTAGGTTAAGTTGATGTAAAAAAATCGGGCTGAGCTTTTACATCAAAACAATCTACTTTTCAAGATATCATTAAACCACAAACTTTTCCACCGTGAAAAAACATTGTAAAGGGAACCTTTTTCCGTGGTATGTTTACAAAAACTCAAAAGGATGTTAAAAATTAAGCATTTATTGAATCCTTTTATAGGTTTGGCTATTTTTATCAGAACAATTACAACAACTTATAGAAGGTATTACTATTAGAAGTTGATTAGTATTCTCAATTAATTAAATATGAAAAGAAGTCGAAGCCACTTATTTTGATGAAAAAATTCTTATTCTGATGTATTTGCTTCCTAATTCAATTGTACAAAATACAAAGGAAAAAGATTAGAAGAATAATACACGCTGTTCATTATTTTACAATCAAACTTTTTACAATTTAAAAATTTGAATAACTATCTCTTGACAAGATTTTTATAATTTAAAAATTTGATAACCGTGAATGTATTTGTATAAGTTTATTTTATTATTAATTATGCAATTAATTAATTTACAAGGATTTGTTGACCAACTTTTAATTTCCGTCACATACCCTATAGCGAGAGCAAATTTTTTAGAAGTTTAATCTATACACTATTATGTAGGTGTGCGAAAATTCGTGAGGAAAAAGATATGATTGCGTTGCGTAATTAGCATCCATATTCATAATCATAATAAACATTTCACACTTATGAGAAAAATCTTTTTATAATGTACATAGCTAAAGAACGACCTTGACGACCGGAGTTGACAATCTATTATCTAACTCTTTCCATCTTGTGTATTTGTCGTAATGTCTCGTTTTCTCGGCAAAAACATGTCAGGATCCAGACGGGTTCGCCAACATTCGGGAGGTCATTTTAGTAATAATAGTGATTCATTCCGTTTCGGAAGGTGCTCGTTACAAGTTACAAGTTATTTGTTTAAAATTTTTAACAAACAAGAAAAAATAAACAACAATAACATAACGAAAATAACAGTAATTAAATTAACGACAAAAATAGTTTTTGTTGTTAATTTAATTATTGTTATTTTGTTTTCTTGATAACAATAATTAAGCATTTACTGAAATTTAAATATTTGTTGAACCTAAACATCAGCGCTCTTAAAAATAAGTATAATTCTGCCTCCAGTTCCATCAAAAGAGTCATTGCCAAGTCAGGGTCTGAGCATATCGGCAGAACTAGCGAGAGGCTAGATTGCCTTCCTTCGGGAACCCGTGCATTCTGGTCTCTCCCCAAGGCTGTGCAAGGGAACTTATGTCAGTCATCTCTTCCTCTTAATGGGCCAGAGGACGAATCACTGCCCCATGCCGCAAAAGAGAAAGCCGATCTGTTAAGCTCTCTCTTTGCGTCCAACTCGACTCTCGATGGCAGGGGCAACACTCCAACGACGATTCCGCGATGTGAGTGCTCCATGCCAGACGAGTGGTTTACACAGCGCTTGGTTCGCAACGCACTCTTCTCCCTGGACGTCAGTAAGTCGAATGGACCTGATGGAGTCCCTCCCATTGTGCTGAAGACGCGTGCTCCGAAGTTGGCACCGGTTTTAACGCGTCTTTTCTGTTACTCGTACTCCCAAGGCGTAGTCCTGAATTCTTGGAAGATAGCTTTTGTCCACCCGATCCCTAAAAAAGGCGACCGCTCAGACCTGTCCAACTGCAGGCCTATCGCCATCACCTCCTGGTTCTCCAAGCGAATGGAGTCCATTGTAAACTGCCAGCTCATGTACGCAACGCCAGTACGGTTTCCATCGTGGTCGATCAGCTGGTGATCTTCTGGTCTACCTTACTCATAGATGGGCGGAGGCAATAGAACCCAAGGGGGAGGCATTGACCATTAGTTTGGTAGCGAAGGCCTTCGATTGGGTCTGGCGCTTCTATCGAAGCTCCCTTCCTATGGGCTTACTGAAAAATTGTGCGATTGAATCACTAGTTTTCTTGCTGATCGGAGCATCAAAGTCATAGTAGACGGTGCATGCTCTGATTACAAGCCTATTAACTCTGGTGTTCACGAGGCTGCGTGCTATCACCAACGCTGTTTCTTGTGCATATCAATGATATGTTGTAAACTGATACCATTCATCATATGCAGACGCCAGTACTAGTGATGCCTTACACAGGATGTGTCAATATTTCTCGGGAAATTGTCGCCGAGTATCGAGACAAACATGTGTCTGAAGTTTGAGTCTTTGCTTAAAAAAGTTTCGGATTGGGGGCGACTAAATCTAGTCCAATTAAGTCCCCAGAAGACACAAGTTTTCAAGTTAACCGCTAAAAAAACCCCTTTGTCGTATCTTCTCAGTTTGAAGGCACTCCTTTTGCTGTCTCAGCTAGCATCAAAATCCTCGGCGTCGACATATCGAATAGTGTGCAGTTTCCTGGTCACTTGGAGGGGAAGGCCATATTGGCCTTTAAAAAGCTTGGCGTGCTCAGCAGAGCGAGACAGTATTTCATGCCGGCTTTGCATTGCTTGTAACTTTACAAAGCGCTAGTTCAAGCTCACATGGAATACTGTTGTCGTCTCAGGGCTGGGCCACCCCAGTGCCAGCTCTTTTCACTTGACCGCATGCAGCGCAGAGAGATTCGAATCGTCGATGACCGAATTCTTTCTGATCGGCTCGATTCACTGGCGCTGCGTAGAGATGTTGCATCCCTTTTCGTTCTGTATCTGAAATGTTCTGAGGAATCGTTCGGGTTAGATCCAGCTGCCAAATTTCACGAAAGCATATCGCGTCAAAATTTCCGATACCATCCTCACCATCTGGATGCTTGGTGGTCCACTACTGTACGTTTTACTAAGAGTTTTCTTAGTAAAACGTACAGTACAGTTTCGTACAACTTCTCTGTGGAATTGTTTACTAGCGGCGACTTTTCCGGACCGACACGGCTTAGGTACCTTCAAGAAAAGAGCTTATTCCTTTCTAAAAGGCCGGCAACGCATCTGAAATTTCACTGGTGTTGCGTTTGTTCATGGTCGGCGGTAGTCACTTACCATCAGGTGAGCCGCATGCTCGTTTGCCCCCGCTTCTATAAAAAAAACATCTAGTTATATTTCATAAATCAATCACAGGAAATGCTGACAAGATCTTACGCCGTGTGGCAAACTTTTCGATTATAAGACAGAAAAACAATTCATCAAAGTTCTCTTAGATCTTTTAATGTCTACTGATACTGATTAGTCTACAATTTTCTATTGTCGTTAATTTCTGGAGAAGCTTTCGGGCTTTGGAAGTACTTTAACATATTTCGGTCAAACGATCAAAGAGATCGCAGAGAGTATTAGGACTGATAGTATTGTCTAAGCGGTCGAAGAAAATGTCGATTTGAGGTTACAAAAGTCTTTGTAAACATAGATATTGGAAATGGCTCTTTAAGTTAACTTATAAGGTATTGACATATTTTATCTTTTCTGCTATTCCTATATTTCAAATGTGAAGTACCAAGACCTTATTTAGGTAATTTGGGCTTTCTAAATATTAAAATCTAAGAATTATAATTAATATCGCAAAAATTTAATAACACCATTTAACTCGTTAGCTGCCGTGTCAGCCACTTTGTACGGAGTATTGCTTTTAAAAATTACTTACGGCAGTGTAAGTGTACAATAATTTAATTATTTATTATGGTTTTAAAGTGTAAATTAAATATATCAGGCCTGATGAAAGAAAATTCAATATGAAATAAGCAGTGCCTTAGTAAAAAGAGTCTTTTTATTTTTTTATCTTAACATTACTTTGTGTGTATATAAATTGTTAAATAAAAAATATATATAAAATTTTTAGTTATTAGTGTATTTATTGTAATGTTTCTTTGCGATATCATATAACAGGGTAATAATAATAATATAAGTATAAAAATGGATGGAGCTTGGAATCTCCCAGCGTTTGGTAAGCCAAAGTTTTTATTTGAGAATAATTTCTATACAAAGCAAACAATGGTTGAACACACAATGTACCCGAAACAACTTTACGTAAGTAGAAAGATTCGAGGTTCTCCGATTTCAAAAAGTTGAGATGTGAAGCCCTAACAAATTATTATTATTACACAATAATACGACGGAGAAATGTATTTACATATTAATAGTGGTTGTATTACATTACTATAGGCTTAAATTATAACAGCTAATGAGGACACATTGACTATAAAATAAGTTAAAATTTTATGGTCGTACGTTATTAAAAAAATCATTAGAGTACAAATTTCTTAATTTCAACCACCATTTTTTATGTTGATTACGTAACACTTCGATGTTGTATCATTCATAATGAACATGTTGGTTTTTACTTTTCAAATTTATTTTATTTTGTCCTTTTGGGTATTCTGAGGGTTATCATAAATTCCAAGTAGCAACATTCTACGTCAGCTCTATAGTTACATTAAAATTTCCTTCCTTTTATTATCCTCAAGTGTGTTTTTTTTCTTAAATAATATATGGGATCAACCCTAAAGAATAATTATTGACAATTTACAAAAAAATATTATTAATATCAGTTCCACCATTTCCTAAAAATCTGTGAAAATACGAATAAAACACATACACGCGTTGTATATGTAGAACCTTCTCGTTTTTTACCTAGATTAATAAAATCAGACTGAGATACTAATTAATAATAAAAACATTACTGTTATCTTTAAAAAAAGAAAAAAAACACATTTATACAGGAAACTGCATGGAAATCCGTTTGAGTAGGTTATAGATAATTCTGTAACAGTAATTTGCCAGAAACAAATTCATTTGTGTACTGAAGCTGATAACTTATCAATATTTTCGTGTACAGTACATTTGGTGTTCGACGAATGGCACTGCGCATTTAAAATATAAATATAGGATGGGTAAACAAAGCTTGTGATTTATGAAATAACAGAAAAATCTTCAACGTTTGCAAGAATATAACATCATAGAATAAATTGATGATATTTAAAAATTATATTATACAAGAAATTCAATACGAATTGTAATTCTATAAAAATAATTTTGATAAAAAATTGTTATAATCAGGTAATGTTCGAATTAGTAGTAAGCCTAAAAAAAGAATAAAAAACAGGTAGAATATATACGTCCCACAGCTGGGCACAGGCATCCTTTTGTTTCTGCGAGGGTTATGAAATAAATTAGTTTGCTGATTTGAGCTAGTGCTGGCCGGCGGATTTACATGCTCTCGAAATATTTTATGTTTTCCGGTGTTTCCCTTCTGCGCCGAGCACGTGGTAAATAAACGCTTTTATTAACAATTTCATTGCAGCCGGCGGCTGTGGAACGTGTGATGCTCGCATAGCGAAATTTACTCGCATAACGAAATTTGCGGCAAATTCGTAGAACTTGAGATAACAGGGTGTAAGCAGTAACTAGTTTGGATTTTATATTACTTTTTAATACCTAATCGCTTCGCTGCTAGGCGCACGTTAATATAAGGTAATAACGTAGATATAAAATATCAAGAAAAAAAAATTATGGAACTTTTGTTATAGAATAGTATGACAAACGAGCACACAGCCCACGTGATAGTAAGTGGATGCTGTGGGCTATAAACATCTACATTTATCCACGATTAAGAATCAAAATGCAGATGCGTTGTCATCCATCCATCATCATGGACTAAGATGGAATGCCTCGTTTCTAGTAAAAAGGGTTTCCGGTTCTATACATTAACCATATGAAACACAGCAGCATAAGGCTGCTATTTTACGTTCGCATAATGTGAGAGCGTGGTCTTACCCCGGTCGAGCCGACCTATTCGTGCTGCAACAAAGTATAACACAAACAATATTATCTTAATTGCCTTAGCCAACCATATGTGCTGATTAAATAGGTTTTAGATTACTTTAAACAGAAATATGATAAATTGTCTTTGTTAAGTATTGATTTAATTATAAATATATGAAAAACTGAGAAGAAGAAACCCTCTCAGAAACGAGCGGCAGCCTGTGCCCGGGAGTGGGACGTATATAAGCTGTAACTTTAACTTTATATGAAAACATCTGAGCATGGATAAAACAAAAGTTATGTGTAACGTCCATGACACACATATATTAGTTGGGAGCACTAAGCTCGAAGTTGTTGATGGGTAGGTTTAATTACTGGAACTAATAATATGACTAGGTAAATCGAAATTCGACCAAGAGGTCAATCGGATACTGGTAAGAGGGGGAGAAACACTCTTCTGTGGAGAGGTATTGATTGTACAATCCGAGGTATTGGAAGGGGGAGAGGTTGGGGGAGTGATGGGAGAGGAAAGGGTTTCTTTGAGGATTGGGAACGAGTAGAAGAGTTGGCTAGACCGTGTAAGAACGAGTAAACCTAGTTCGGACTAGGCTATTAATTTAGCAGAGAGCGAGTAATTTAGTGGCTAAAAGTGTGCGAACCACAAAAAATTAATCAAGTAGTTTAGTGAATGATTAAGTCGAGTCGATCCATTTTATTCTATTTTTATCGGTCGAGTAGCGCCTCCCACCACGCGTCCGTGCTCACTGGTTCACCGGCTAAACAAATCCGAACCTGTTGATTAGTCGAGTTCATTAGTGGCCGTAAAAATGTAGTTTCGCTGGAGCGAAGAAACATCTTTAAAATTTGTTTCCAAATATGTAGAACATCTTCTATCGACCCATTACTTATTTTTCTTAATCAGACAAAAAAGTTAAAGTAAAAATCAAGATTAAAATTTTATAAAGTAAAATTATTGTTAAAAAAAACGGTATTTGTTAATGTAAAAACGTTTGTATCTTAAAAATGTGTACTTATTTAAAACAATCCCTTAACTATTTCATTCTTCTAACGGCGTGATTCGAAACTCATTACGAATCGTCTCGCACGCAGACCCGACGACTTCCAGTCTCCCGAACAAGCCGGTTTCCGAAAAGGCTTCAGTACCATAGACCACATACATACCCTTCGGCAAATTGTACAGAAGATCGAAGAGTATAATCTGCCACTTTGCCTGGCGTATGTGGACTATGAGAAAGCCTTTGATTCCGTCGAAATTTGGCGGTGCTACATTCCCTTCAGCGGTGCCAAGTTGACTGTCGGTATATCGAAGTGCTGAAGTGTTTGTACAGTAGGGCTACCGATGGCTATGAGAGTACAGAACCAGAGTTCGAAACCCATCCAACTGCAGAGAGGTGTAAGACAGGGTGACGTTATATCCCCGAAACTCTTCACCGCTGCATGGGAAGACGTTATAAAGCTACTGAACTGGAAAGGATACGGTATTAACATCAATGGCGAGTACATCACTCACCTTCGATTTGCCGACGATATAGTCCTTATGGCAGAATCGCTGGAGGACCTAAGCACTATGCTCAATGACCTCAATGGTGTCTCCAAACGGGTAGGTCTTAAGATGAACATGGACAAAACAAAGATCATGTTTAATGTCAATGTCACACTTATGCCGGCAGTTGTTGGGAGCACTATGCTCGAAGTTGTTGACGAGTATGTTTACCTGGGATAAATAGTCCGACTAGTTAAGTCCAACTTCGAACTTCAATCTAACGGATTCAACTCGGCTGGGCAGCGTTCGAGAAATTACGACACAATTTCTCGTCAGGTATCCTGAAAAGCCAGTGCGTGTTGCCAGTGATCACTTATGGATCTGAGACGTGGTCCTTCACTGCTGGCCATATGAGGACGCTCAAGGTCGCTCAGCGAGCTATGGAGAGGGCTATGATCGGAGTTTCTCTGCGTGATAGACTCAGAAATGAGGATATCCGCAGTAAAACCAGAGTGACCGACATTGCCCAAAGGATTAGTAAGCTGAAGTGGCAATGGGCCGGCCATATAGCTCGAAGAACCAATAACCGATGGGGAAGAAAGGTTCTTGAGTGGCAGCCTCGTACCGGTAGGCGTAGTGTAGGGCGACCCCCCCTAGATGGAGTGACGACCTGGTAAGATATGCAGGAAGTCGATGGATGCAGGTGGCTCAGGACCGTGCTTTGTGGCATTACTTGGGGGAGGCCTATGCAGTTCAATTGTGAAGGGCTGTAATGATGATGATGATGATGATGAATGACACACCAACATTTCCACATGTTTTTATATGTGGGCACCCATGGCCGAAGTGTCATTCCCCTTTCCTTATCCACCTCTTCTAAAATAGCCATTACGATTAGCTTATTCAGTTTATTCACTCTATTGAGTTGAAGCACGTTCATCTTGCAAAACACCACTCACTTTTACTGGGACCCTATGCAAACGATTTCTGTGCAGTAGCGAGTTTTTAGCCACTAAATTACACGCTGTTCGACTAAATTACTAAAATAGTCCGAACTAGCCTTTAGTGGCATTACTTGGGAGAGTACTATGTTTAGCAGTGGACTTGTGAAGGGCTATAATGATATTATGATATAAAACCTTAAGTTCTTATATATGCTTGTTGAAAACTTATATCTGAGCTTAAGTTTTAAAAAGTTGTACGCTGCTCCTACCGTTTCTGCGTGCTTCTCACTCTCACCAGCCTACTGTCCTCTTAACGAGAAAATCGTCTCAAACCTCTATGGAACTTCCCTTGTTGTCATAACTGTTCTTGTTATCCACGGACTATACAGTATTAATACATCTAATTGTAAATTTTATATTTCCTCATGACTTTATTCTTCTTAAAATTTTAATTTATATGTCACACCTATTTACTCCGCGGATATGTATGTGACAACATCTTATCTAATATTACTTAAACATGTAAATAAATACGATCGGCTTTTGATCTCCGGACGACCACTAGTACATATTAGCATACTAAGATAATAGAGGCTGATAGATTTTTAGACCTTTAAATCTAAGCAAACCAAATCCTTTAAAAATCGCGTAATACTTTTTGGTACTGGGTACGGACTACCCTTAAGAATCACTTAGATATTAACGACACATGAATATTCAAATATACAGATTTAATATCTGATAATATTAAAATCCGATACGTAGATATGATTTGAAATAGAGTAAGATTGGCGGTGGTATTACCCATGCCTGTAAGTAACATTGCAAAAGGTTTTCTGCTCTTCAATAGCACTTCGACAGACGAGAAAATATTATAGAAATGTTTACAAATAATATTCCGGAAATAAATACGATGAATTTCTATCCAATACCAAAATACGAATGGCATATCTTTTTAGAACGGGGATGAAATGCTTAAATTATTAAAAAGCTTTCTCAACAAAATTAAAATAATAAAACAAGTGCGGAGTAGTAAACATTGGGCCACACTTGCATGCGTACCTATAATTGATAAAATGATTAGTGTTTGGTCAACATTCAACAGTAAAATACATGTTTTTTTTTTAGTATTACCTTATTTACTACAGACGTAAAGAGTTCTTGGCTACATTCTTACTTTCGTCGTTGCTTGTATTCAAAGCCCATGTACAAAGCATTCTTATGATGAAAGAATATAATAAATTAGATGATTATAATAAAGATAAAATGCTTTTTTTATCGGATAGGGTAACAAACGAGCACACAGTCCACCTGATGGTAAGTGGTTGCTGCGGCCCATAGACATCTAGATCTATCCTCGATTACAAATCAAAATGTAGATGTGTTGTCACCCGTGAGGACCAAGATGGGATGCCTCGTCTCCAGTAAAAAGGCTCTCCGGTTCTCTACACTCACCATACGAAACACAGCAGCATTAAGCTGCTATTTTACGCTGGTATTCTGTGAGAGCGTGGTCCTTCCCCGGTCGACCCATTCCGACTGACCAAAGCCGACCCATTCGTGCCACAACTATACTACTAATATAACTGCAGCATTCCTCTACCACGTATAAAACCTACCACGTGTAATAATAATAATTATTATTATGATAGAATGCCTCGTTTGTCAAGTGGTTGTGGTAGTGTGACTGCTGATCATGAGGTCCTGGGTTTGAAAAAAGTTAATTATTGAACTTTTCCGTCAATAAATTCTGAGTAGCTCGGAGGCAGAAATTTAGCGGTGTATCAACCCCGAGCTTCGAAAAGCACGTAAAGCCGTTGGTCCTGCGCCTGATCTCTCTCCGGTCGTGTCAGTTTACCGAGAGTGCACCTGTACTTTCGCAAGCACTTGGACACTATAATCCGGTACAGCGCCGTGACCGAAATTTGGTCTGGAGGACATAACTAAAATTTTGTAGACTTATTAAGCTTTCTTACCATTTTTTTATTTATATAAAAATGGTATATACATATATCTTGTAAGGTTAAATTTCATTAAGTTTAGCTAATCGTAACCATACATGGAATATATTGTACGAGTTGATAATTAGATTTAAGAGTCTGTTATAGACATGCGTTTGATGAGAATTTTTTTTTGCCTTTAAAGCTCTTAAAATGTTCTGCGTGAATGTTAAAATAGCCATGTGAAGTAGTATTCAGTATATAGGTTTATTTTGCAATAACTGCCAAATTTGTAGAGAACGTTGAGAATAAGTAATACAGGCAAATGGCGAAAGGAAAAAAATCTCAAACATTTTGTCCTTTTTATCTTAATCCAAAATGCTTGGTAATGCATCATTTTGACTGATTTTACTGCGCACGCACACATTCGTGAGGGTCGATCGGTAGGCAAAAACGTTGTTGCCCGTAAATTACATTCAATTTGGGATCATTTCAAATAAAATTAGAAGTCTTATTTACTTGAATTATCAAAAACTGTAATAACGGTATATTATTATTTATATAATTGAACTCAAGTTTAAAATTTGGCTACTCTTTAAAAATAACCCTATATAGAAAAGTTTATATATGGAGGTCAATTATAACTGAATTTTATTTAATAACAAACGTATATGGAATAGACTCAATTGATTTGGAACAAATTATATTTTATTGAATCTACAGCAAAGGTATTAATATCAAAAATAATTAAAATCTATTTTTAGTACAAATAAAGGAGAAACTTACCGCAAGTGTAGACGAGAGTGTAAACTGGTTTTATTGTAAAAGATTCTCTTAAGGCCATGAATGTGTATCAAACATCATATTAAGTTCAATTTTTATATTATTTTTGAAACCTTATATTCCAATTATACATAGATACGGATACAAACAATCATACGAATTAAATTAGTAAAAGAGTTAAATTAGTGAGGACTTAGTATGTATCAGTAGGCCGTGTGGCCGCTAGGCCATTAAGTTTTCACATGGTAGAGCTACGCTGCAGCTATATTATAGTTGTAGCACGAATGGGTTGGCTCAGTCAGGGCAGTACCTCGCTCTCACAGAATATCAGCGTAAAATAGCAGCGTAATGCTGCTGTGTTTCGTATGGTGGCTGTAGAGAACTGGAGACCCATTTTACTGGAATTTAGGTATTCCATCTTAGTCCTCAGGGATGAAAACGCATTTGCATTTTGATTCTTAATTGGAGATAAATAGGTATGTCTATAGGCCACAGCATCCACTTACCATCTGGTGGACTGTGTTAGTTTGTCATCCAATGCTATAAAAAACGAAAACCATATGAAAAACCTATAATGATGTACAAATTTCGTGTGATTGTGGCGTATGAGAATTCCCCATCCCATTTCATTTAGATGCCGTAAGAGGTGTTTTTCGGAAATTCCGAATAAATCCCCTATGGCTTCAGATAAATCGTGGTATTACCATATAATACATATATCCGAAGGAAAATAAATCTCCAAGCTCCAGCAATAGACGAAAAGCGGCGACAAAGGTGCTGAACACCTTATGCTAATCAACAATCGGACAGCCAAGCTTATGATAATTGGCTTGGAATGGCAAATCCAAGTAAAGAAAGATATTTTGGTCCAGACTGTTAATGGGCATTATACGAGTATCATATCTAGAAAAATAATTGTAACTTGAACGTCATACCATTTGACTTTAGAGAAAGTTTGATTAAACACATAAAAACATAAATATTCAAGTTATGTACCGATAAGGAAAATCATGATAGAGTGAATCTCATCATGAATCATGATTCACTCTATCAATTCTGGATGCATATATCTGACAAGGTAATCATTCAGTACAATCATACTGCACTTGAATAATATTAGTTCGGGGATATCTCTCGTGTAAATCGAATAGTTTTATGTAATACCTTCAGACCAACTAAGGAAAAAAGGCGAAGCGTTACTTAAATTTCAGTATCAAGCCGTGTAGTGGCGGTTGAGAATATCCACTACCCCATATCTTCCCGTGGATGTCGTAAGAGGCGACAGAGGGACACAGAAAGGAGATGGGCAGCAGCATCTTCCTAATAATAACAATAACATAATAAATAACTGCGGTTGCCAACCCGCTCGCCAAGCGTGGCAACTATGGCAAATATCCCCCCATGAGCAACGACACAAATAAACGGCCCCCAGTCCCCGGCGGCCCCGCTATTCCTAGCTACGGTGGCGACCATGGTAACGGCGGGGCAGGGGGTGCTAAGAATCTCCGGTGGAGGTTCGGTTGCCACCTACGACGACTCGACCTGGCAACGTATAACACACGCACCCTGAGGACTGACGAGAAGATACTGGAGCTGGAAGAAGAGGTAGACAAGTTGCGCTGGCATATTATTGGATTATTTGAGGTCCGGAAAAGAGGGGGGAGGACACGTTAATCCTCGAGTCCGGCAACTTGTTCTATCACCGGGAAGACGACCATCTGTCCCAAGGAGGTGTCGGATTTATTGTCCACAAGTCTCTCATCAACAACGTTGTAAAGATTGGGAGTGTGTCGACGAGGGTCGCGTACCTGATACTCAGAATCACCAAACGGTATTCGCTGAAGGTCATACAGGTCTACGCACCAACCTAGGCACATCCCGATGAGGAGGTGGAGGAAATGTATGAGGATATTTCTAGAGCCATGCATTCCTCCAAAACCCACTACACGGTGTTGATGGGAGACTTCAACGCAAAACTAGGCACAAGAGAAGGCGGTAAGCTGAAGTTAGGGAAATTTGGAGTAGGGCAACGGAACCGTAGAGGCCAGCAGCTGGCTGACTTTATGGAGAAAGAGGGGCTCTTTATGATGAACTCTTTCTTCCAGAGGCGGCCCCACAGGAAGTGGACCTGGTCGAGCCCCGACGGTTCGACAAAAAATGAGATTGACTTCATTATGACGACCAGACGCCAACTGTTCATTGATGTCTCAGTGATCGCAAGGGTGAAAACCGGCAGCGATCACCGAATGGTTAGTGGCACACTGAACCTAAACGTTAAGTTGGAAAGGTCTCGTCTAATGAAGTCAACGCTCCGTCCCCCTCGTGCTCTGATCCAGAATCCCGAGACTTTTCAGCTCAAGTTACGTAACCGCTTTCAGTGTCTAGAAGATTGCAATGCAGTGGACGATATGAATGACAAGCTCGTGAAAACTGTTCATGCGGTCGGAGCTAAGTTCTGCAAGACCCGCCGCAGAAGAACACAAAAACTCTCCGATCACACTCTTAATCTCATGGCTGTTAGACGGGAGATGAGGCTGCAATCGTCAACAGATTTGACAACATACAGGCAACTGAACAGACAGATCTCCAAATGCATGCGGCAAGACTTACGCAACTTTAATACTGCTCGTATTAAAGAAGCGATCGAGCGGAACCAGGGCTCCAAAGTCTTTGCCAGAGATCTGTCTGCCAGAAAGAGCCAAATGTCAAAGCTGAAGACTGAGTGTGGCAGCATCGTTTCCGAGACACCTGAGATTTTGAGTGAGATTGAGAGGTTCTATGGGCAGCTGTACACATCATCGTTAGAGCCACACGCAAGTGTGAGTAACGATACAAGAGCAAGTCTTACCCGACACTATTCCGATGATATCCCGGACGTCAGTCTGAGCGAGATTAGAATGGCTCTCCAGCACCTTAAAAACGGCGGGGCCCCAGGCGAGGATGGAATTACAGCGGAGCTTCTGAAAGCGGGTGGAACACCGGTACTTGAAGTCCTTCAGAAGCTCTTCAATTCCGTCCTCCATGGTGGCACTACTCCGGAGGCGTGGAGCAGAAGTGCGGTGGTCTTGTTCTTTAAGAAAGGCGACAACGCTCTCTACAAACCGATTTCCCTTCTGAGCCTGTTTAGCCTACGTGCTGTTTTCGAGAGTCATCACGAATCGTCTCTTACGCAGACTCAACGACTTCCAGCTTCCCGAAAAAGCCGGTTTCCGAAAAGGCTTCAGTACCATAGATCACATACATACCCCGCGGCAGATTGTACAGAAGACCGAGGAGTACAATCTGCCACTTTGCCTGGCGTATGTGGACTATGAGAAAGCCTTTGATTCCGTCGAAATTTGGGCGGTGCTACAGTACCTTCAGCGGTGCCAAGTTGACTGTCGGTATATCGAGGTGCTGAAGTATTTGTACAGTAGGGCTATGATGGCTATCCGAGTACAGAACCAGAGTTCGAAACCTATCCAACTGCAGAGAGGTGTAAGACAGGGTGACGTTATATCCCCGAAACTCTTCACCGCTGCGTTGGAAGACGTTTTCAAGCTACTGGACTGGAAAGGATACGGTATTAACATCAATGGCGAGTACATCACTCACCTTCGGTTTGCCGACGATATAGTCCTTATGGCAGAATCGCTAGAGGACCTTAGCACCATGCTCAATGACCTCAATGGTGTCTCCCAACGGATAGGTCTTAAGATGAACATGGACAAAACAAAGATTATGTTCAATGTCCATGTCACACCTATGCCGGTAGTTGTGGGGAGCACTATGCTCGAAGTTGTTGACGAGTACGTTTACCTGGGACAAATAGTCCGACTAGGTAAGTCCAACTTCGACCGAGAGGTCAATCGACGGATTCAACTCGGCTGGGCAGCATTCGGGAAATTACGATACATCTTCTCGTCAGGTGTACCTCAATCTCTGAAAACTAAAGTGTACAACCAGTGCGTGTTTCCAGTGATGACTTACGGATCAGAGACGTGGTCCTTAACTGCTGGCCGCATGAGGACGCTCAAGGTCGCTCAGCGAGCTATGGAGAGGGCTATGCTCGGAGTTTCTCTGCGTGATAGACTCAGAATTGAGGATATCCGCAGTAAAACCAGAGTGACCGACATAGCCCAACGGATTAGTAAGCTGAAGTGGCAATGGGCCGGCCATATAGCTCGAAGAACCGATAACCGATGGGAAAGAAAGGTTCTCGAGTGGCAGCCTCGTACCGGTAGGCGTAGTGTAGGGCGACCTTCAAATAGATGGAGTGACGACCTGGTCAGACTTGCAGGAAGTCGATGGATGCAGGTGGCTCAGGACCGTCCTTTGTGGCGTTACTTGGGGGAGGCCTATGTTCAGCAGTGGACTTGTGAAGGGCTGCAATGATGATGATGAGTGGAAAGTTGCAAAGTAATATATATAGTAATATACTACTTAATAACTTTAGTAGTATATAATCAAAGTTAGTATAATAGATTTCCTGATTATATTAACTATCGAAATTAGTATGTTATTTTCTAATGTTCCATAATGAAATGGTGTCTCTATGTATATTTAGTTTGACCAAAGAAATTGTTAATTGCAATACTAAGTGCCACACAGTATACACATGTATTTGGTAGTGACGGAAAACATCGTGGGGAAACCTGTCGGTGAAATAAAATGATTTTAATGTAATCTGATGTGATAAAAGATATTTGGGCAATACTCAGAAATGAGAATTTTCCTGTTACTTTCAACTTTTAAACTATAAACTCTCAATGGAATCATATATATAAACGAACGGAGTCGCAATCAAAATGTTTTGTACGAATTTATCATTAGAATTTAAAGATGGGTTTAGAACCTCAACATAACTTGAGATTTTTTGTCAAAAATTCAAATGAATCCGATATACTTTATTCAAGTATATAGGCAATTGTATCATAGAAGAACTATTCTAAAGGTACACCAAGTAGGTATTTTGATTTAGCTTGACAAACATAGATTTTCAAATAAACCCGAATAAAGTGCAATACTATCTAATAGTGGTCCTGGTGGTAAAGATAAAAGAACAATAGATAAATTTTGAGTAGTTCCAATGCAGCCAAACCGATCAAGTGTTCAAGATTGATTATAAATAATTTAATTTATATATTAAATTTAAGAAGGCAATCGTCTAATGCCGAGTTTCCTTTTGTACTAATGCGAGATTTAGACAAAAATTGGTCCGTTTTAATAAAATTGTTTTAAGTTTTTCATTAAATATCAACACCTGAAATCTTGTAACTAGTGAGTTTAGCGTTTGATGTGTCCCTTTGCTAAACAAGATATCAGTCCTTCTTTCTGCACTTTATTTATTTATTATTTATAACAGCCTAACACAAGCGACATATCTGAAAAGATGTTGCTGGTCGTTTCCTGGTTTCTTTCCCTCTGTCACCTTCTACGCTACCCTCAGGGCCATATGGGGTAGTGGATATAAAAACACCGCCCCTACACGCTATTTTCACTTCTGCACTTAGCCTTTAATGTGTATATTTGCTAAACAAAACCCCATGACCATTCCCTCTGTTTTCATGTCTAACTATCCAAGTCGACTATAAACTTATATTTCTAAACCAAATTTAACGCCAAATACGCCACGGGTGCAATTTTGCCACTACACTTGTAATTTTAATAAAGTCACACATAAGCAAGTTCCTGACCGATACCGGGAATGTGAAATAAAACAGATACGTTTGCGTGTGTTGCTAAATTAATTTTACTTCTTCCTGGGAATTCTATAATAAAAACATACTAAATTCCAAGTACTGATTTATTAGAATTTTTTTCTCAGTCCGCTATTATTGGACATGATTTTCGAATTGTAAAGCGGTCTTCACTAATCATTTGTTGTATTTACTGGAGTACTACACCTTAAATAAAACAAATATACGAATTTTATCGCGTTTACACTGAACTGTCCCCCAGTGACTATTAAGTGCCCGAAGCGTCGGGAAATAAAAAAAGGTAAATTAAACGTTATCAAATCTGTAAAACTTTATTCATTCAAGATTTTAAAGTAATTGCAACACTTCATCATCATCATCATCATCATTATAGCCCTTCACAAGTCCACTGCTGAACATAGGCCTCCCCCAAGGTATGCCACAAAGCACGGTTCTGAACCACCTGCATCCATCAACTTCCTGCATGTCTTACCAGGTCGACACTCCATCTAGTGGGGGGTCGCCCTACACTTAGCCTACCGGTACGAGGCTGCCACTCGAGAACCTTTTTTCCCCAACGGTTGTAGGTTGTTCGAGCTATATGGCCAGCCCATTGCCACTTCAGCTTATTAATCCGTTGGGCTATGTCGGTCACTCTGGTTCTACTGCGGATATCCTCATTTATAAGTTTATCACGCAGAGAAACCCCGAGCATAGCCCTCTCCATAGCTCGCTGAGCGACTTTGAGCGTCCTCCTAAACTTGCAACACTTAAGAGTGCATAATTAGCCATCGTAATGCTTCCTGTAATGCGTCACCTCATATCCAGAAGATGCTTCCTGTCACTGGTCTGAATATTTATTTTTAAATGCAGCCTATACAACGTTATATGGTCATCAGAAAATAAACGTTATTATTCAAATAATTTCTATCAGAGCCCATGTTTTTTTATTTTTTTAATAACATAAATAAATATGAGGCCTATTAAATTACTCATAGTATAACACAAAATAAACTGTATGTAACTAAATGGTATGACGTTGAGGTTATACTAATATATATAACACAAACTAATTTTTAGAAAACTTTTTTTCATTGTAAATAGCCACGCCCGATATAATGACATAAATGAGGCGGAGATGGGCGACAAGATGGAATGCTAGTATTACATTCTGACTGCTGCTTGGTGGCTGAACAAATTAAGAAAGTACCCACCTTACAGAAAGACATACGCTTAGAGAAACTCCTTGTCTTACGACCTAGCGACATAACACGCTCACATAGTACCTATACCGAACACTCTTTTACTGGAAATTAGGCATTCTATCTTAGTTCTCAGAAGTGACAAAGCATGTGAATTTTCAATTTTATTTACAGGTTAAGGGTGTCATAAGAGCACACAGGTCACTTGATGGTAAATGGTTGCTGTGGACCATAGACATCTACATCTATCTTCGATTAATAATCAAACTACAGATGCCTTATCACTCGTGAGGACTATGATGGAATGCCTCATTTCACGTTTTCGCTTTCTACACTCACTACACGAAACAGCAGCGTTGAGCTGGTATTTTACGGTGGTAAACGGTTACGTCCCTCCCAGATCGAGCCGACCCATTCGTGCTATAAGTATACTATTATTCGTACTGGTTATTTGCATGGTTATTATGCAGCATGGGCGGTTAATTATACAAATCAGATTTAGCACATTATTTATATAGTTAATCAATTAAAATAGGAAAAGACTGGACTGGACTTTCATTTTTAAATAAAATATTATTCAAAAAATAGTAAAAAGCTTGCTATCGCTAGTAGAATTATTCCTTTACAACATCGATTGATTAGAGCATACAAAAAGGTGAAGTCACTTGCCTTACTGCTGAAATACTTAGATTAGAAAAAAGTACACCACATTACAATATTGATTGCTTATATATTATAATGAATACTTAATAAACGTTTACAATACTTAATAAAATTTTGATTTCTTAAGCTTTTAAGTAGTCGTTTTTAAGGCGAACCGCGACGGCCTACCTGAACAGGGTGATCAAAAGTTCAAATAATTAATTTACCCCTAACTCACTTTTCATTTGAGGAAGTTAGAATATTTAAATTCAATTTATTTGCCTTAAACATTAAAAAAAATTTATGAAAGAAGCGGCCTGCATTGGCTTCCCCTGGGTAAAGTAAAGTAAAGTAAAGTTACAGCCTATATACGTCCCACTGCTGGGCTCAGGCCTCCTCTCATTTCTGAGAGGGTTTAGGGCAAGTAAGTGTTCGCCGCGCTGCCCAAATGCGTGTTGACGAACTTCACATGTCTTCGAAATATTATTTTTTCTTATTCCTCAGACATGCAGGTTTCCTCACGATGTTTTCCTTCACCGCCGAGCACGTGGTAAATCAGCACTTAAAATTGCAATTAACAATTTCTTTGGTGCCGGCGGGGATCGAACCCGGGTTACTCTCGCGTTCTGTTATATTTACAGCGAGTGTTAACCACTGAGCTACCACGGCTCCCCTGGGTAGGATTTATAAATGTGGCGTTATATAGATTTAGATATCCAAATACATTTTTTTAATTATGCGAACTTGGGATTTTTTGGGTAAAATATAACCTTATTCACTCCTGGCATTGTCCTGTACCTGTTTGTCTATTTTCATAACAATCAGTTCAGTCTTTCCGAAAATAAGCCCGGACAGAAAAAAATGGTTAATTATGTTTTAATAGCGACACTTCAATTTTATTTACTTATATGTATAGCTACACGATCGGATCACTACAAATGCGTGAGCAGAATGTCGGTACTACAACATGTACCCAGCAGCGGGCTCAGATGTTGCGACACGAAAAGTTTTTTATATAAAGGGTTTTTCAATGAGGTCGGGTAGATGTTGAAATTAAATAAAACGAGCTGTGTGATTTTTTTTATACCTCACGTATAAACAAAATCATTTTTATTGGATAGGCCCAAATTTACTATTAAGTGTGGAATATGACATCGTTCAAACGCCCACCTCGGCTTCTTACAGTGGCACGGATCCGAGTTATCCAATTTTAAATGACTCTTCTATATACATTCGGCTGAATTTGAGCGATAGCTTTTGTTTTTTTGACCTTTAGGGCATCGATTGATTGTGGTTTCTTTGCATAAAACTGCGACTTCAAGAAACTCTACAAGACCATGGCAAGGAATTGTCGTTGCGTTTTGTTGAACTCCACATGTCTTCGAAATATTTTTTTCTCTGGCATGCGGTTTCCTCACGATGTTTTCCTTCACCACCGAGCACGTGGTAAATCAGTACTTAAAATTGCAATTAACAATTTCATTGGTCGGCACCAATGAAATTGTTAATTGCGGGGATCGAACCCGTTTTGCTCACTTACTGTCAAATTTACAGCGAGCTTTAACCATCTGAGCTACCATGGCTTTTAAGCCTAAGTCCCGACGTAAAATTTGCCAAGTTGAAGTCGCAGACTTCGCAGAAAAGGCCGAGTCCTTGTGCACGGCGAGGAATCGACTGCCTCGGGTTTCGCTATACACTCACGAACCGCGACGATGTTCTCGGCCGATCGTGAGTTCCTTGAACGTACGAATATTAGCTGATTATTTACCAAACAAGTCGTTTCAAATTTGGTCACCTAACGTTGAAGAGTCAACTGTGAAGAGCCACCACGTCTACTGTAAAATGGGCGCACTAACGAACATTAATTTTGATAATAAAGTTTTATCCTCTGTAATTACTCTAAAGTTTTATCATTTGAACATGTTTTTCAATTGTATAACTTCCCATGGTGATTTGGCATAAGTAACTGAATAATAAACAAACGATTTGATAAATGTCACCAAAACAAAACGGCCGCCACGGGCCGTCAAAGTCTACCCGTGCCAATTGAAATAGGCGAAATAAATATAATAAATAAATAAGGCGCTGAAAAAAACGCTACATTTATTTTCATTGACAACGGAGCGCTGGCGTTAAAAACCGAAACAGTTTCAGTAGTCATAGTATCTTAAGTCTAAACTAAACAGTTCATCAGTACGAACTGAAAAAAAATAAGTTGAATTAAAGACGATAAAATCCGTAAAAGTAGTTCAAAAGTATTATTCAACGTGTAGTGTTCGTGTAAATATAAGAAGTCTATATGTATGCGGCTAAGCTACTAGACAAGTGGTAAAAATAACATTTTTACAGCTGATTTCATTATAAACTACTAAGGATAACTAAAAAAAAACTACTGGTAAGACCTTGATCAAATTTATACGTGACCACATGAAAAGCACCAGCTTTCAAATAAAAAAAAATCATCAAAATCGGTTGACGTAAAAAAGGTTATGAGATAACACACACACACACACACACGCGCGCGCGCACACGCACTCACACACACACACACACACACACACACACACACACACACACACACACACACACACACACACACACACACACACACACACACACTAAAAAGAAGGAAAAAAAAATACAGTCGAATTGAGTACAGGGGGTACTACCTTTTACGTACCTTTTTGAAGTTGGTCAAAAATCAAATAAATTCAACGGTAATAGTGAATAATCTGTATGAAATATGCTTTCGAGTGCTACGCAGGCATTTATATAGTTTAATTTATAAAAGCTTGCCTCAGTAGTTTTTTTTTTTAAATTAATATCCATGAATAATTACAATTAATAATACACATTAAACACAACTCAAACTACTGGGGTGCTTGAGTTAGCTATGCTTAAAAAAACAAAGTATAATCACAAGACGTGCTGCACACGTCACGTTGTAATAATCGTGGTCCGCTTTATATTAAATCAGTGTAACAAACTATGAATATCTTTGTTAAAATTGTAGCTAAAGTAATAATACATATAAATAAGCCTATATATGTCCCACTGCTGGGCACAGGCCTGTCCTCATTTCTGAGAGTGTAATAGGTCAAGGAGGTGTCCGCCACGCTGCCCCAATGCGTGTTGACGAACGTGGTAAATCAGCACTTAAAATTGCAATTAACCATTTCATTGGTGCCGGCGGGGATCGAACCCGGTTTGCTGCATACTGTCAAATTTACAGCGAGCGCTAACCATCTGAGCTACCACGGCTCCCGATTCATAGCTATCTTATTGTTAAATTTTTCTTATTATGTTACTATTAAATAAATGTGACAAACTGGCACAAAATCTAGCTGATAGTAAGTGAATGCTGTGGCCCATGGACACCTACATCTATCCTCATTCAAAATTCAAATTGCAGACACGTTGTCACCTAGACGACTAAGATGGAATATTAAGTCAAAAAATTATCACATTTTATAATTTTATGTAGCATATTATGTCATCACCAACATCATATATCTTTATAATCAGACAAGGCTTTCTGCTGTTAGTAAGTTTCACTTTTAAAAAAAAGGTTACAACCAATCCTCACTAGAGCAGGTAAGCCCCTTAACCAGTAGTTAATTTATTTTATACATTTTAACCTTATCTCCAAAAACAGTATGAGTAATTCATTAGTTAATAGTAAACTCTTAATGATCGTATTAATTATTTCTGAACATAAAATTCACCTTAGAAAGGCATTTACTGTGCTAATTTTTCGTTGCTAAAGCGGCTAATTATCCCTTTATTAAAAAAGGCAAAGAGGCTTTATGAGATGAGTCTGTATTTTTAATAAAAGACTAAAGTAGGGAATAAATTTTTACTTGCTATAGACGCTTAGCTCTGCAGATACCTGCTTACTGTATACTTAACTTGAAATCCGTAGAATACTATAATTCATACATAATAGAACGGGGGAGTGGGTGGAGCCCGTCCCATAATCACTGACATGTCAATTCACACCTATAAATGTCAACACAATCAATCAATTCCAATTTTCGTGTCAAGCGTCGTTGCATGCAAATTATTTAAAAAATGACAAATGGTGCAATAATTACGTGCCGAAAGAACAGCGGGAATTAGAATTTAAATAAAGAGATATATCCTACAACCAATAAATTGAAACTATTTATATTTTGTGAATATTAGAAACAAAAACAAAGAAACATTTATGTGTCAAAAACATTAATCAAAAGTCTAAAATGTGTAAATTCGCTAAATCTGTCAATGCAGTATGCTCCCGGTGACACCGATCCTCGTACAAAATAAGGTTGACAGCCATTCTATTGTGTATTATAGTATTCTATGGTGAAATCAATAATATTGTTTTATAAAATTGGAATGATAAAATAATTAACAGTCAACCTGATGGTAAGTGACTACTGCAGGCTAAGGACTCCTGCAATCAATTTCCAAACAGGAAGACTACAGATATATTGTCATCTTTGAGAATAAAAATTGAATGAACCACAGTCTGTAATTATAATGACCTCCTATATTCTTTAGATCGGAAAACAGCAATGCAAGCATTGCGATTTGGGTGCAGAAATATATAAGTACCTATGTACCCAGACGGAAGTCTAGGCAAAAATTAAAAAAGAAATAGATTTTCGAGTACCTACCTATACAGAATTATATATGTATCAGAACAATAAGCATAGTATTGAAAGAAGGGGAAAGATGGTTTACTTTGTGTTTTTGCGTTTATACTTGCAAAACTAATATTATATTATATCTGCGCATTTTGTGACATTTTTATGGTAATCCGATTACATTTCATGGTTATAGTGACCATAGAAATTTTCTAGATTAATATCATTAATAAGTACACTATTAATTAATCTCTCAGATTTGTAAGAGTTGCAATAACTTACATGAAAAACACTCTCTTTACTCCATTTTATATCTTTGTTACTATTTAAGGTAACTGGTGTAGAAGTTATTTGTTTTTTTTTATTACTTTAATTTTATTTCTTTTTGGTTATCTTTTTTATATTCTTCTTCCACTTCTTCATCAACCCGTAAATAATTTCATTTCACTTCATTTTATTTTATATCAGATATAGTGGAGTAATATAATTACTTTTTGAAAAAATTAACGGGAAAATTGCAATGACGATAGATATTGAATGTGTCATAAAAATATTCGCTTTAGTGTGATTTTTTTATAGTATAGGGGTGACAAACAAGCACACAGTCCGCCTGATGGTAAGTGACTGTTGTGGCCCATAGACTTCTTCATTTATCCTCGATTAAGAATCAAAACAAAGATGCGTTGTCACCCCTAACGACTAAGATGGAATGCCTCGTTTCTAGTAAAAAAGGGTCACCGGATCTCTACACTCACTATACGGAACACAGCAGGATTGAAGTGCTATTTTACGCCGGTATTCTGTGAGAGAGTGGTCCTTCCCCGGTCGAGTCGACCCATTCATGCTACAATCATAATATAGCTGCAGCGTGGCTCTACCACGTATACATTATTAAATTATATATATATATATATATATATATATATATATATATATATATATATATATATATATTTTTTATATATTCAGGGGAACAAAGAAGAATACGTTTGCGTATGGTTTGCGTTGACTAAAAGACGCGGATACATTTGTACGGATAATATGTATTAAATTTAATATCCACTGAACTCAAACAATTCGATTTCGATCACCATCACTACTAACTAAATCCTTTAATATTTCAAGATGAAAATCATCATTGTGAGTTAATATCAATGACCTGGAAGATTAAATAAAAAATTCGAAGATATTTAAAGCACTGCAATGTTTTTTGCGTGCGTTACTTTTCTTTTAATTATTTATATAATTTCCTTCTTGGGCAACTTTTAAACGTGATAAGTAATACCAAAAATCAATTAAAACGTTAATGTAAAAATCTTTATTCATTTTTAATTTATTTCTTCGTTCGTTGCTTCGTTTATTAGGGTAGCTGCTACCTCCTTAAAAATAATTAATTAATGCCAGTAATAAAGAAGGCTTTCAACTTGATTAAGTTTCTATACGAGGTAGAACCACGCTGAAGCTATATAGTGGCTGTAGCACGAATGGTTCGGCTCGACTGGGGTAGAAATATGCTCTCACAGAGTACCAGCGTAAAATTGCAGCTTAATGCTGCTGTGTTTTGTATCGTGTATGTAGAGACTGGAGACCCTTTTTACTGGAAACGAGTCATTCTATCTCCGTCCTCAGGGGTGACAGCGCATCTGCATTTCGATTCTCATATTATATTGATGATAAATATAGATGTAAACCTCATCCAAGGAATACATTTTAGATTGTAGTAATTTTTTATCAGCGAATAGTCTGTATGCGAAAGAAACTATAATTTAAAAAGTCCCACTGGGTTTCTTGCTGATTGCTCCCAGGGCAGAGTTTTTTCCTGATTAGTGATAACCAGAAATATTAAATGACTTTTTGTAAGTATTCTCGTAATCTCATTGCATTAAATATATTATTTTCTATTCTTAAATATTCAATAGGTCATAAGGTAAATAATAAGTCGATTTTATCGCGTTTTATTTACTTATTTTATATTCTCGACGTTTTGTGTATTTTACAGCACCAGTGGTAACAACGGGACTGAGTTTGACGTCCTAATGTCATTAACTATGTCTACCTTCAGCTTAAATTTATTTTTAATTTCTGATCCTATAAGCACTGAACGAGCTTGTAGTATCTTAAATTTTTGCAGTTGTTTGCTTGAGTTGGGATTTAATTTTATTAATTATAGGATCCCAAGCCGATGGCAGCCCACAGCCATCTTCACTATGAAATTAAGACGTTTTTTAATTTCAATAGCCTCGCGAATTATAATTGAAAGGAATCAGGTATGTTTTTATTTAAGAGAAATCCTCTTACATCTGGCAGGGGGATATTACACTTGACCAATGATAAAAACTGACAAATCTTCTTCAGCAGCACAGGCACATAGGCAAACGCTTGACTGTGGCCGGCTTAAATAGTTCACTGCGCAGTTTGTTTGTCCTGAAGAAAATGATGAGGACATACAAAGAAACATATAAGCTTCCTTCTTTTTCGTCAAGTCGGTTTAAAATTACGAATATTACATCAAAAATCATCGCTATAAATTGTTTTCGAGCTTCATTTCTTTATTTTCTTATTAACCCAGATATCTCCAAGTAATTTGAATAAAATATTAATACTTCGTGAAATTTATGCCAAGGCATTTTTTAACGGACCGTATCATTAATATGGATGCCAGAGTTTCAAGCACGCGGAGTATTAAAAATATTCTGAGATGACATTATTTCCATAAAGAAAAACCAACTTGATAAGAGTTATTGAAACGGAAAATACTACAATACTAAGATTTAAATTTATAATAAAATTAGAAATAACATTAAAGCTATTTTAACCCCCGACGCCAACACAGGGGTGTGTGTTATATGTTTAACGTGTGTATCTGTGTATTTGTGTGTCTGTCTGTAGCGACGTAGCTTCCAAACGATTATGATAAAGTTTTTTTTTAACTGCCCAGTGGGAAGTTATTGCAATGGGTCCGATTTTGAAAATTGGAAATTTTAAGGTATCGGATCAATTTCGGATTCAATTTTCGCCTCGTGTATTTTGAGAACTAAGAGTGATATTGACATGGGACCAGTTTTATTTAACGCATAATTATGTAACTTAGACGTTATTAAATTTTGAGCGAAATCGGTCAAGTCGTTTTTTGTTCCGAATGAAAAATTGTACAAAATATTAAAACATATGATATTTTTTTATTCTTTCCATTGGGAAATTAGTCATGTGGACCTTTCGGGTCGCACCTAGACTGCTTTTATTTTTGTTTGATAGGTGACTTCATTGAGTGTTTTTTGCTATAATTCAAGAAAATCTTTTCAGCCGTTTGAACATCATCAGCACTTTTTGTTTCGAGAGTTTTTAAAACTTTTGAGCTTTAGTTATTAATGTCTTATTTGTACAGAAGTAAGAGTTACAAACGTGTAAACGATCTGCGGATCATAGACACGTAACTGTTTTCATAAACGTACCAAATTCAGATGCGATGGACCCTTATGGGTTTAAATAGATACTAAGTTACCAGTTAAAATGTGGCAGATTCTAACGATTCTAACGACACACAAAGATTATAAGCTATTATTTTACGACAGTTTTCGATACGAGCGTGCTCTTACCCCGGTCAAGCTCACTAAAGCTACGCCGACTTAGCACTGAAAAAAGGAAATCTGTACGGAAAAAGCTATATAATGATGAATTTCCGTTACGTATTACATTAAGCAATAACAATGGGTATAAAAAATTAAAGCCACGTACTTTTAGAGCATCATATTTTGCGTTAAATAACTCAAAAACAACCATAAAAGTCACGTCACGTCCTGTTAAGCCGAATTTCGCATAACTGTAACACTCACTCAAAAAAATTGTTACAAAGATAGATTGGTCGTACTCAACGTGATTGTGTTCTATTTTCTAAAGGAAAAAAAACTGATGGATCCCTTTTCATACCGTCGTCATTCTTTTTTGCTATGTCTTTTTTGTTTATGAACAAAGTGAAACTTTTTAAGTATGTACCCTTTTTTACTGGAAACGGTGATTTTCATCTTAGTCCTCAGGGGTGACAACACATCTTTTGATAGATAGATGTCTTTGTGCTACAGCATCCACTTACCATCAGGTGAACTGTGTGCTCGTTTATACGAGAGAAAAGATCCCAAAAAAATCTACTATCACACATTTTATCTAATGACTGCTAGAAGGGATATAAGACTGCAGTATTTGAAGGATGCCACAAAGCACGGTCCTGAGCCACCTGCATCCATCGACTTCCTGCATGTCTTACCAGGGCGTCACTCCATCTAGTGGGGGGTCGCCCTACACTATATATATAAATGAATTAAAACTTAAGATGTCATCACACTACCATTCTTTTAAAGAAAAGACGGTAGTGTGACGACATCTAAAACTTTTCAATCATCAGTCCACTTTTTTAATTAGTAGGTTTTTTACCTTTGCACTCATTTTTTAAGTAAGGTTATTTATTACCTTTGCACTCATTATAGAATAGGATTAATAACGAGGAGACAGTTGATCTGACGATAAGTCTGTACTGGCCCAAGGTCATCTATATCTCTCCTTGATTAAAAATCAAAATGAAGAAGTGTTGTCATCTCTGAGGACTAAAATGGTATGTTCGTATGCGAGGGTCTGCTCGCCGTATATCTAGCTCGAAGAATGGCCAACTGCGGAAGAAAGTTTGTCGTACACATTGAGGTATTATGTACTACGTACTAGAGGAGACACTGCATTCAGCAACTCTGTTCCACTGCGGTGCATGCACCGCACTTTAATCAGTCACTTACTAGGCGCTTGTAGAGTTGTCACATGTTATGTTGATTTAAAAAAATCTCTTGATAAAAATATGCCTCCTTGTGTACTTAGGTATTGCACAAATAATTCAAGAAATGTCAGTAAAAACCAAGGAATTACTTTTCGTCGGTTAATAAGATACTTAATCAATAAAAAAGTATTATAAATTAATAATAAAACAATTATTCCTAAGACGCCATCTCGTATCATGGATTATAGATTATGAATTTAATATGTTCAGATGCGACATTTCTGTGAGTGCTTAAGTATAGGACGAATATATTTATTATATACATTTTTTGTGAAAAAAATATAAGTTATTATAATTAGGCTAAATTTTTCATGTTTAAATATGCTTATTATTCTTTTATTTTATTTTTAGGTTTCCACTTCAAAGTCAAAGTGGAATAAATTCGTCCATTTTTAACACTAGCGTGCCCAGCATTTATGAACGATTATTTACAGTATTTCTGATTCTAATTTAAATAAATATATTCATAATTTAAATTTTATGTTAATAAGTTTTGTTAAACATACATTTAGTACGTTTTTTTATATTTGACATAGATTCCTTTTAAAATATTTAGATAAAAATATCATTAAAATGTAATTGTGATATAATATTATGTAATATTATATTAAATAAACAAATATAATATACAAAATAAATGACAAAATTTAAATATTGTTCTCGATATAATTTACCTATTTAACAATACAATGTACAATTACCTACTGATCATTCTATGTTTATTCTATGATAAAAAAAACCAACCGCGCGAACACAGAGTAGCGCACATTTTTTGTTTGAGATAGCTGTTCTAGTACGTAAGTACATATTACTTCAATGGTCGTACAATACGTAATCCCAAAGGCAGTGGTGAAATACCTGATGAAATATGCACCAAGTCGATGAAGGTTGTCAATGGCTTAGGGCCTTATTTGTGGAAGTCTATGAGGGTGGCCTAAGTTCAGCAGCTGACGTGTGTTTGTGTGTTGACTTATGATGATTATGGTAACATCGGAGTAAATTTCTTTGTTAGCGAACAACCCAGACAGAATACCCACCGCCAGTGAAATTATAATATAATTAGAAAAGATTATAAATATTATTTATAATCTTTTGAGGATATGTGAAGTCCATCAACACACATTGAAACAGGGTAACTAACTAGCTCCTTCCAACCCTCTCAAAAATTATGAGAGTGAGAGAGAGAGAGAGAGAGAGAGAGAGAGACTTCTTAGTAGTGGATCGTATGTAGTTTGCAGCTTCTTTACTGCATCAGGATTGTTTATAATTTAAATGAGGATGCGTTCTCACCCCTGAGAAGTACTAAGTAAGGAATGCCTCGTTTCTAGTAAAATGGTTCTCTGGTTCTCTACACTCACCATGCAAAACACAGCAGCCTTAAACTACTATTTTACGGTGGTACTCTGTGAGGGCGTGGTCCTACATCGGTCGAGCCGACCTATACGTGCTACACCTTATATAGCAACAGCGTGACTCTGCCATTCTTTTTAAAATTTCATTGGTAGAATCAAACAACCCTTGTTGGGTTGCTCGATTAAAATAAGCACTTATATTGTGTATGTAATTTGATAAATTATCAGTACTTTGTACAAATGAACGCCTTTTACCTCGTCGGATTTTGCAATGAGAGATCCTTGCAGGTTCTTATCAATGAAATATACTACCAATGATATAACTTTTACAGGTGTTATACTATCATTACGTATTATTACGTCGTATTATACCGGAATGTGATGCAATTTACTACCCGTAGTTTATGGCGAGTAATAAGCAATGATAACGGCGTTAATATCTTCTACGTAAAGTAATAATGCTACGAGTTATTATTGTACGCAATCTTGCTGTACTAGCTTTATTCACATATTTATTTATTGTTGATTTATTGTTAGATACACGTTTAACAAGATCTGAAGTCTTAAATGGCTAGTGGTTACCCTAAACCCTGGTTTAAGACAAATAATTTAAAAGGGTATTATTTTGACTTTCTTACACAAAAGAACAATGAACGAGAAAGACTTCTTCAATATCGATATTTTTGTAACTCGCTCAGTCACTTTATAACTTCAATATTTAACTTGATGCTGCAAAATTTTAGTGATTATTGATAGTACACAAAACATCAAAAATTAAAAATAAAATAAAATCATTATAATTAAACGCCATAAAATCCGTAAAGTTAGTTTTATTCAATATGTAGAATTCGCGTAAGTATATGTAATCATACAATAATGTATGACTGCGTGTGCGCAAGAATTACATGCCTTGCCTCCCTCTTCTTTCCACCGTAGGACAACGTGCGAGCGAGCAAAAGTGAGTCTTCACACTTTGTTGTCGATGTTTTATGCATTCAAACTAAACGGTTTCCTACGTCATTTGTAACGCATGCAAGGAGTGGAATAATCTACTGGCATTTGTATTTCTGATTACAATCTGTGTGTCTTTAAGGCTCAGGCGAAGACACCCAGAGGCTTTTGTTACGCTAAGTGCAAAGTAAGTTACGCAGTGCGATTTACCAACTATTGCTTCATCGCCAATTACCATCAATAGTCACTGCCTTTAAAGTTAACTTTTCTTTCTATAACTCTTTATCTTATGTTGTTGCATTAAATTACTTTCCTTTATTTTTATACGTTATTTTTGATCCATGCATATTTTTTCTATTATAATTTTATATTTTAATGTAATTTAATGACAGTTAGAATTATTTTGTTATTATACTACTTACCAAAAAAATGTGTATTACGGTCGAATTTGGACCATCAGGCGATCACTAGTTAGTATTAAATATCGTTGATAAAACTTTATCAGCTTGTAGAGCTTGGTATCATTAACAATGTTTTTTATTGACTTCATCTTTTTATCTCTTTTATCTTGACGTATCTTTGCTCTATTTGTTGTCGACATCCATTCAAAGACGTATAAATGCATGCGTGTTAAGTGCAAAATTGTAGATGCTAGAATTATTTTTAACACGCTTTATATTAGTGTGTGTGTGTTTGAATCTAATAAAGATTTCGTTTTTCAATTTCCACACATTTCCATATTTTGTAAGTTATGTGAAATTTAACACAACATCCAACGTATTAATAACTAGTATTCTTACTGTACTATATACTGAGTAGTCGACTTAACTTTGTTCTATCGTCCGCAAATATAACTCCAAAAATAAAATTGGCGATGATCCGTCATGTTTATTGACTTTGTTAGATTCACATCAGCCAAAAAGCAATATAAGGGATGTTGTAACACGATAAATGAAAATCGATATTTTTTTTGCAATTTTTAATTTTTACATACATTAATACTTTCTAGTGCTCAAGATTGTAATTCTTTCGGAGTACTCCAAAAATCTTGGAATATTGTTTATTATTATTTTAAAAAATTTGGATTACATATTACAATTCTATGTAAAAAGTTTAAATTAAATTTGGTGGGCATTATATCGGTAATTTTTTTTTACAAAATTATTCATTATCTTCTGACATACTCTCTTCGTCTGATGACGAATTTTCACCGACAAGGATAATTAAGGATTGTTCTCTTATATTTTTGAAAGCAATATCTCGTGCCCCGTCCGATAATATTAATTGTTTAGTTCTTTCTACTACACTTGCCCAATTTTCAGCAATGACGTGGTTACACGCATCAGTCAGCAAACCCCAGTTTCATATTTGCTGTAAATGGTGAAATTGTGTTAGTTTTTGCTACGTATTATTTCACATTTGCCCATATTCATTCAATGGCGTTGTACTGAAAGTGGTACCGCGGTAGTTTTAGAACTGTGTGCCCATATTCTGCTGCGAGTTCGTCCACAATATATCTTGGTTGTTGTCGATTTTGTTTTAATATACAAACCAACTCACGTTCTACGTTGTGGCCATGCTTACGAAACCAGTTTATAATGTAGACATTTTATTTACTATCCCAGAGTGATACTCGTATGGTGCGTTATTTATAATAATCACTAATGGTTCCTCCAACTTGCTCAATAAATCCTCAAAACATCTCGCAAAAACTTCTGAATCCACCTCCTCGTGATAATCTTCGTTTTTTTCCGATTTAAAAACAACAAGGCTATTTCGATAAATCCTTTCATAGTTCCCGCGTGACAAATTATCAGTCTACCTCCTTTTCCTATAAGCTGCAGCGTCATCCGTTTAGCCCTTTGAGATGGTATGGTTGGCATTAAGCCACGTTTCATCTGTAAATACTACGTTTCCCCAGACTTCCATATGCTTAGCTTCCCTCAAAAAGTTACACTGCGCTAGAACAATGTTTGTACGTTCCATCAATTATTTTCTCTTGTCCGTTCTTTTAAATGCGAATCCTATTTTCTCACAGCGAGAACTTTTGCCCACGGAAAAAGCCACAGTTATGAAGTGAAATGGTTAATTTCCTTAATGTAGGGAATTCATTTCTCAAATTAGTCATATATGTGACATCGTATTGCGTCAGTATCAAATTCGGCCACATTGGTTATTGCGACCCCTTTTTTTTCCCCTTTTCCTTTTTAGCGTTGAGTTTATATTTATTTCGGAATCACTTTTCCCTAGACTTTTTTTGTTATATTTGTCACAGAACCAATTCTGATCCAAGTGCTGCGAAAGCACACTCACATTTTCCCCATTTTCCAACGGCAAAAGGGTCTACCGTTTTGATATTCACTTTCAAAATAATCACGCAGACGTACCAACTCCCTTGATTGTCCTTTCAACACCATTCTCTCCGGCATATTTAATTCAGTTCTATGAAATTAATTAATAAGACGGAAAATACCTTAAACTCTATTCAACGTTTAAAAAATAGAAAAACATTCAGAAAACAGAAAAGTAGTGATTAACGTAGGCGTCCCGTTGCAAGTTTTTAATAAACAACATGGCGGCGGTGGTATCACATCAGTGTGGCTAGGATATGGACTTTCTACCATAAACAAGATGACTGTGTTTTTATTCTAATAAATTAAACTAATTAAATGTTAATAAAAAACGGCAAGTAACATAGTATATACCATATTAATTATGAAATACTTTATTATTTCCTTTTTTTAATTATATAGTTACAATAAACAAAAAATCTCTAATATGTTATATTTTAATCTACATTTTAATATTTTTTTGCAATCACTAATTCCATCTGTTTAGAATACAATACAATGAAATACAATGGAAAAAGTCTAGTAGTATCGCAGACAAAGAGTGCTGTATGAGTTTTTCAATATTCTTGCTATGTGTAAATAACAGCTTTTATTAAATGCGTATGAAATTATATATCGTACTTTTATAAAAAAAAATACAATTTTTAAAATTTTTGTGTGTTTCAGCTAATCTCCAAAACTAGCTTTTTTGATTTTGACGTACTTTCACTTCCAAATAACTCATGTTTTAAGGAGTAGTGTAAAATGTAGGTTGCTTTTATTTTAGTAAAAGATTAACGGTTCCGCGCAAATAAATGAAAACCCATGTAATCCAATCATAATAAATTTCATGTGGCCGAAATCGCGGGGTTCAGCTAGTCTCTAATAAAAGCTATAAACACTGGCCTCCCCCATAGCTTGTCTGGTATAGGGAAAGGGAAATATTTTCCATCGTTACCACGGTTGGCATACGTATTTGCAAAAGCAGTTTTTTGTATTATTATTGCGTTGTATTCATAAAGATGCTATTGTCCGTCTGCTGTTTCAGTTCCCTCTGCTTCTCTTACGATATCAACGGAATGATATTATGAGGTGATGGATTCTCGTACCCCATCACTACACGGTATTGCAATAGCCACGTTTTTTTACAGCATAGGGTGACAAACGAGCACACAGTCTACCTGATGGTAAGTAGTTGCTGCGGCCCATAGACATCTTTATCTATCCTCGATTAAAAATCAAAATGCAGATGCGTTGTCATCCGTGAGGACTAAGATGGAATGCTTCGTTTCCAGTAAAAAGGGTCTCCGGTTCTGTACACTCACCATACGAAACACAGCATCATTAAGCTACTATTTTATGCTGGTATTTTGTGAAAGCGTGGTCCTTCCCCGGTTAAGCCGACCCAATATTGCTACGACTATACTACTAATATAACTGCAGCATATCTCTACCACGTATGAGTATTTTTGTGAGAATGTGAAAATAACCTTCTAGTTAAACGATTAGTAATTTTTCCTGTATGCATATTGATACATAAATTACATCTTACTGATAAACATATAGGCTAAAGACAACTGTTTGTGTTACAAAAAAACTAGTTCCATGCGGGATCAAAGCCCGTGTTCTACAGTCAACATAAAACGCTTAAGCTACAGTGCTGCTGTGTCGTCATATTACTTTCTATATGATGGCACCGTAACTATAACAACTGAATGTCATCTACATATTCATGTTGGCATTAAAGCCTACAAAATTCTATCAAAGTGGGGAGCAGTGCCGAAGGTGCGTTGTGAGTAAAGGCAGATTCAGATGACAGTGTCAGTATCGCAGCATGTAGTGGTCGGATCTAAATTTAATAAACGAACGAAAGAATGTCATTGTGGCCAATCTAAAAGGACGAGTAATTTTACACAGGATCGAATCAAAGTAGACGAGTGTGTGCAAAAGCACTGATGCACTCACTACTCTCTTACTCTCATTGTCCGATGTCATAGAATTCTGACATCATGGGAGAGAGATCAGATACAGGACCAATACCTTAACGTGCTTTCCGAGGCACGGGTGTGAAGCACCGCTAACTTCCTGACTCCGAGCTATTAAGAATTTCTTGACAGTATTGATCAAATGATAACAGTTAGCTTATCCTTCTCTTTCCGTTTAAATATATAATACTACTCCAGATTTTTTTATAATCAAAACTAGTCAAATTTTTACCAGGATTCGGACATCGCTTTGCAGGTGGCGTAAAAAGCATCTATTTGGTCCCGTTGAAGTCGAGAGAGCGTCATCGCGTGGAATATATGCCAGAAAGACTTCATCGATCTTGATACAGGGCGGTATATCCATCTAGCTTAACCTTCTCTTTCCCTTAGAGCCTACATATAATAATATCCATTGCTGAAAATAGGCCGCCCGCAATGATTTTCTATTAGGGTGTGATCTATACCATATTTGCCACGCTTGGCCAGCGGGATGGCAACCGCAGCTCTATAATTATTTTAAGTTGTTATTTGAAATATTCCGCTGCTCATGTCCTATTTCAGTTTCCCTGTGATGCCTCTTACGACACCCACGGGACGATATGGGTTACTAGTTTACACCAGGCGTAAAATAGCCAGTATAGTAACGGAAAGCAGCGTCAACGGTACTCACGTCTGGTAATGCGATGGCCAATCCGTTAATAAATAGGTATAAGTAATACCTTGAGAACGGTTAAGGCAAACCAATTCCACAACTGGCTATTGAAGAAGAAATATACGGAATAAATATGGATTCCTAATTTATCTTTTTAATGAATTGTTGTTTAGTTACAAAAAAGCTGGGGTAGCTCAGATAGTTAGCGCTTGATTTCACGGAGCAACCCGGGTTCGATACCTGCCTGCACCAATGAAATTGTTAGTTGCTATTTTAATTTCTGATTGAATGACGTACTTAAGGGTGAAGAAAAACATCGGGAGAAACGTGCATGTTTCGAAAAAAAATGTTCAAAGATGCCAATACGCGTTGGCAAACTACAAAATTCGCTAACAAGCATTGGGGTAGCGCGGCGGGCATATCCTTACCCTGAAACCCTCTCAGAACAGAGAGGAAGCCTGTTTCCAGCAGTGAGACGTATGTAAGCCGACATTTAAACTTAAGTTAAAAATAATAATTATACCGGTATAAAATAAAGTGGAACTAAATTGATCATACTTATTGTTGACGTACACTAGCGGATACCCGGCACGTGCTAAAAAATAAATAAATTTTATGTATCTGTTACAAAAAAAAAAGATTTTTTATTAATTTAGTAACTTTTTTATAAAGTGCCTAATGCATTGTTTTAGTGGTCCAAAACCATCTTCGCATTATTGCCTTTCTAATGAAACCGGTTTGAGTCACATCGGTAGGATGGTTTCAAAGTCTATAACGGACATAGACAGAAACATTTTCTTTATTCGTACATTTTTTTAATATAGAAGAGGGTACAAACATGCATGCGACATAATGATGGTAAGTGATTAACGCTGTCCATGAACCAGTGCTACAATTAATTTATTGCTTCAACACAATTTTTATCGAAATCGAAGTGGTATTAAATTTTGATCTCGATCGTTCATAAAGTACTTAAACCATAAACAATGGTAACGCCCTTTTTATCACTTCTGTACTTTCCTTAATTTATGTTTCATTATATTCTAATTCATCTAATATGTATTACGGATTATTGCTTAGAAAGGGAAGTTTGAAATGTATTTGTATTACTTTATTCACGACAGGGACATCATGCAGTTGTATTAAGGTTGCAATACGAATTGGTCACCCCAACTGGAAAAGAATATATTACAGCATACCAGCGTAAACCAGCAGACTTATTAGTAGACGAGGGTAAAAATTTTCGTTGTAGAGCCACGCGGCAGCTATATTATGGTTGTAGCACGAATGAGTTGGTTCGACCGGTGAAGGACTCACGCTATTTTGTGTTTCGTATGGTGAGTGTATAGAACAGCAGGCCCTTTTTACTGGAAACGATGCATTGTATCTCAGTCCTCGAGTAGTAACGCATCTGAATTTTGATTCTAAATTGGGGATAGATATAGATGTTTATGGACCAAGGCATCCACCTACCATCAGGTTGACTGTGTGCTCGTCTGCCACGCTTATTCTATAAAAGTACAAAAGCAGAGGAATTTAATTTTAGTACACGAACGGGTCACCTCGGTCGGGAAGGATCAAGCTCTCACTTATTACCAGCGTAAAATAGCATAGGCATTCCATCTTAGTCCTCGGGCATTTTGATTTTTAATCAAAGATAAATGTACGTGTCCGGTCCATTGCATTAACTGGCCATGAGGTAGACTGTGTGCTAAGCATAGAAATATAAAACATGACTATACTGGGTAAGGTTGTAAACCTGTTCCACTTATTTCTGTTCTTTTCAAATAACAGTTCCAGTAGCATGTTGCAAAATAACAGTCCATTATTTCGCAAAAAGTTTCAATAGAAGCTGTCTTTAAACTATTCCATACTCCTATCGCTATTACACGGTCCTATTCCTGTTGCTTTTCCTGTGGAACTCTTAATACTTTTACTTACATGATTACTGTCAAATTATATCACAGATGAATTATTTTGTTGGACACAAAAGAAACATTCGGTATTGTGAATGTATTACAATGATGAAAATTGTTATTATAGCTAGTTTTTTTGTTATCGGTAATGTCTTGACTTATCATAAATGTTGCATCAGTTCTTATTTATCAAGATACTATGTCTATTAGAAAATTTGTGTGTATATTCGGATGAATGTGAAAACAGGCAATAAACGAGAACATCTGTTACTCGTATTGACTCTGTGTCTTTTCATCTTAGGTAAAGTCCCTAAGTAGAAACACAGAAGAGCGTGTGTCAAGGTGTTTCTGCTAGTTTTCGAAATTTGGCCTGTGGAACCAGAATATTTATTTAGGTTTTTAGACACAACAGTTAATTTCTGTTACAACAATCGTACCTCTTACGATAAATACGCTTCACTATACTGTTTGGTCATTATATAAAAAATTACAAACACTTAAACTCAAAAAAAAAAACTAAATCTTTTTCTATTACAAACTATAATAGGGTTTATTGTACATTTGGGCATTGTAGTGATTCCTTTTACCAGTAAAATTATTTATATAAAATACAGTATGAGATATAGTCGTTTGAGAATTTTCTGGAAAATTGCGCATTGAAGTAGCCTGATGAATAAAATAACTTTATACTTTCCGCAACCATTTTTCTTCAAATATTTTTTCAACCGTTCTATCGTATATAATGTTTTTTGAATATGACTGACATTTTATATGGCTGCCATTAATGTAGATGATTTAAGAGCTTTGCCACTTTTTTAATGCTTACATCATCCATCCGTCCATTATTACGACTTATAAGAGATCACTATTGAACATAGGTCTTTCTTATAGATGGCCTTACTCGAATTCCCACTAGAATGCCTCATATGGATTTTTCCTTGGTTGCCACGCTTGGTATGCGAGTTGGCAAGCGCAGTTTTTTTGCACGCATTTCTGATATTATTACACTGTTAGTTTCAGAACTACTGCTAATTGTACGTTTGCTGCAATTCACGAAGTCTTAAGAATGCCCTCGTAGAAGCACATAATTTCCTTTCCTTTACGTAAACGCAAAACAGATGAAAAACAGTTAAATTTACAAAGAATACATACCTACCTAGTATAATTTATTTTAAAAATTAAACTTCCTACTATGGTTTTTGAATTATATATTATATGAAATATATAAATTACGTGTCACGTTGTTTGTCCGCGATGAACTCCTAAAGTACTTAACTGATTTTAATCAAATTTGCACACCGTGTACAGTTTGGATCAACTTGAGAGATAGAATAGTTTTTTGCCCTTGAGTGACCCACAATTTTTTTGTTAATTTAAGGATTTTTAATAGGAAATGACAAAAGGTCGTCGAAAAGAGCAGAACAACGTCACCTTGGTAAGCTAGTAATATATACATAAGTAACATGACTTCGCTGCTGGTGATAAGACGGCTGGATCTTTTCTCACTCAAAGGCTAAGTGTGACTGCGACACTTAGCGATGAAACGCAGCCGGCTTTCTTGGCACGATACCACGGGGAGTAGAACTTTATGACAATTTAATTTTTTAGTTTTAGTTTTACTTTATTATAGTTTTTTTTATTTAAAAAAAACTATACGTTTAGTTGGATTCAATTTTATACTATGTGTTAAAAATATGACATAATAAACACAATAACAAAATGAAAATACTCGTAATTTAAATTGGGCTCTCTCGTTTATCATTCATTCTTAACAAAGCTAAGCAAAGGTCATAGAACATAGAAGTCCTGACCGCTGCTGTTGCGTAAAACAGCATTATAGTGCCCGAACCACTGGTGCACTCTCTACTCTCTCATCCTCAAAGTACATTGGAATGGCAATCCGACACAACAGGAAAGAGATTGGGCACGGGACCAACAATTTACGTATTTTACAATGTATGGCGATGAAACTATAACGATTATTTCAAAATTGTAAATAAATTAGTTTCTCCGCGGTTCGTAAAATTAAAAAGTAACAGTTCTGGGATGACATTTCTATTTCTACTATATGTTTTTTTATTAAAAGATTCATGTTTAGCACATATATATATATATATATATATATATATATATATATATATATATATATATATATAGAGAGAGAGAGAGAGAGAGAGAGAGAGAGAGAGAGAATAAAAAGCATGGATCAGACCATAAGATAAAAAACGGAACTGAGTTTCCTTCTATCAAATCGGGGGACAAAAAAGCATACGACTCACTCGATGGTGACTACCGCCGCCAGTGAACGAATGCAACTCCAGGGGAATAAGAAGTACGTTGTCCAACCTATTAAAAAGGAGTAGCCTCTTTTCTTGAAGGTCCCTTACTCATATCGATCCGGAAAAATCTTTGGTGATAGCCGATTCCTCAAACAAGTCGTGCGTTGACTGGTACTGGTTAAATATGTTAACTGAAACCATTGAGTTTATATAAATTTTGATACCAATGATAAACTTTTTACGTGGTAAAGCCGCGCTGCAGCTATATAGCTATGCAACCATAGTATTATGGTTGTAGCACGAATAGGTGGGCTCGACCGGGGAAGGACCACGCTCTCACAGAATAAGAGTGCAAACAGCAGCTTAATACCGTGTTTAGTATGGTGAGTGTAGAGATCCGGAGACCCTTTTTATTGAAAACGAGGCATTCCATCTTAGTCTTCAGTGAATTGTGCATCTCCGTTTTGATTCTTAATCGAGGATAAGTGTAGATGTCTATGGGCTACGGCATCCACTTACCATAGGGTCGACTGTGTACTCGTTTGTTACCCTTATTCTTTAAAAAAATATACAGTTTTAATAATAATGTTATGATATACGAACTTATAAGCCCTCCTAATGGTAAGTGGCTATTACGGTCCATGGAAACCTGCAGCGAACTGCGAACAAAGAAAACTACAGATGTGTTTTCATCTTTATGGACTAAGGGGGAATGCCTCACAGTAACTTCAGTGTAATTACTCTGGGACATTCCCCCTTCTTTCTTCTCATTCTCTCTTCAGCGTTCTGACTGGAACTCAACAATACGCTTAATAAGTAAACTTTTAAAAAGTTGGTCCGTGATCATTTATTAAAGACAACGCATTTTACATGACTCATCTATTTATTTAATATGTATTGCCAAACAGACGTAGTCAGTTGTATATACTAATTATGTATGTATTTAAATATGTATACTTGTATGTACTCGTATATCCATTTATTTATATATTTGTATATATGTAAGGTTAGATCACATATGTATAGTATATTTATTAGTATTTTGTATATATTATGTAGTTAATTATCATTTGTATTGTATTCTCTTATTCTATATTGCCACACCTACGTCAAATTCTCACCACTCCATGGGTTCACTGGTAGAGAATGCCTCAAGGCATTAAGTCTGCCCTTTGTATTCTTTTGTTTAAGGATGCAATAAAGAATAAAATAAATAAATAAATAAATAAACAACGCAGAAATTTTGCAATTTGACCTTACCCTGATGGACTGATATGCAGAAAAGGAATCATACCACATATGCTATACAATAATAAAATTATTATAATTCAGTACTCATATTCTACACCAGAGTGCGATATATATGGTTTACAAAGAGAAATAATTGAAAGCAGTAACTCATTGATCATAAAAGGGGTATTAATTTTTACGTTTTTGTCTATTAAATATGTTTAGAATTATGTTCTACGTGGTAGCCATGTTAAAGTATTCGTCAACCAACTCATCGCGTGGGAATTGTTAGGATTGTACATCCCTGAATCTTGTAGAGAAACGACACCCTTGATTTTGGTTATAACATTATACACGATAGAACACGGAAAATAGAATACGGATGAGTAATATTTAAACAGAATGGTTGCGGAAAGTATAAAGTTGTTTTTAAAGTATTTTTCCTATCTATACATCGTCTTTTTTTCGTCTACATTTTATTAGTCCGTTAGTCTTGCTAAACTTAAAAATAGCTCGACTGAATTTGATGAATTTTTTTATGTGTATTTGAGTAGTTCTAGAAATGACCCATGCTAAGTCGAGACAGATCACTTGTCTTTTATATATAATATACTAAATATAAAATACTTTAGACTTGTGACGGATTAGGTGTTATCTATTACCATTAGGTGGACAGTGTGCTCATTTCTCAACCTTACTTGAAAAATACAAACTTTTTAGTCAATGTTACGATTATAAAGTTTTTTTTTATGTTATATCATATCCATGAGAATGGCCTCGAGATACGGACCACTGGGAAGTTTTTACGAGTGTTTAAAATTAGCTGCGGTCCCAAAGTCGATGCGTTATTTATCTGGTATACCCAATTCTAAAATTAAATACTTCCACATGGTCACAGTCAATTGCAAGCCATTAACTATGGCCAATAAAACAAGTACGTTCAATTATTGTTCCCTTTTATATAAACAATTTTTATTTCTTAGGTACTCCTGGAACAAAATATCGTCTTCCTAATAACGATTATTCGTGCGCCAAGCGTGGCAACTGTGGCAAATATTCCCCTATGAGCCAGTCTATAGGAGAGGCCTATGTTCAGCAGTGGATTTATAGACTTTAATGGTAGAACAAAATATCGTGAGGTGTCGGTATATATTCATCCAATACTCCATTTTGACCTGTAGGCTTCGACTATACCTCTAAAAAAAATCAGAAAAGTTATACGGTTATCAATAAATGGCGGTATGTTTCTACCACTTATAAGTCATCCGTAAAATAATATATAGATAGATAACACTTTATTGCACGTCAAAAAACATAAAATATTAACAAAAAAGGAGAGAAAGTAATAAGTTACAATAAGCGGTCTTATCGCTAAGAGCGATCTCTTCCAGACAGCCTTTGGATGGACAGGATTGTAAGAAAACAATAAAAACATGTGTGTGGTTTAGTGACAAAAATAACAGTATTTTTATTATAAACCATGAAATAGAAATAAAAATGTATAATATAGAAATGTATATAAGTACAAAAAAAAGTAAGCGGGAAATAGAGTAAATGGGGCCCTGCACTCTATTGTGAAGAGTCAAAATGTGTCAAAAAAGGCACGTATGGCAATTCACAATGCTGTGTTGGTCCCTACTTTAACGTATTGTAGTGAAAGTTAGGTGTGGCAGAAGAAGCACGAGAGTAGAATCAACGCCGTAGAAATGCGGTTGTTAAGGAGTATGTTAGGGCTGAATCTGAACGACAGGGTAAGAAATTGTGTAATAAGAGAAGAGTGTGGTTTGCAAGATAATGTTGTGACCAGGATTAAGAAAGGAATGCTTCGGTGGTTTGGTCATGTGGAAAGAATGAATGAGGAAAGAGTGACAAAGAAAATTTATGTTGCAGAAGTGAATGGCAGAGTCGGAAAGGGACGTCCTAGGCGAAAATGTATCGACCAAATTGGCGATTTACTGAAAACGGGCCAAATTAGGAGTACCCTTAACCGACGAGCATGTATGCGTAGGTGTATGGATGTGAAGGAGGCAAGAGAGGTATGTCAGGATCGTACCAAATGGAAGTCTGTAGTCTCTTCCTACCCCTCTGGGTGACAGGCGTGAGTGTTTATGTTATGTTATGTTATGTATATAAGTACATAGATAAGATTAATAAATATATACATATTAATATATATGCAAAAGAAAGAAAGTTCTCCCTAAAATGGGATAGACCCACGTATAGCACAAGTCTACAGGGTACGGACCTTTAAAACCTTTAAGCTACGGACATACGTGCTCATTACTAGCACGAAAGCATGCTTTTATTGAGCAATAGCATGCTACCTGAGGCTCGGGTAAAAGGGCGTGCTCCGAGCGCGTCTGAATTGAACATATTTACTAATGAGCATGTTTTATAGAATAGATCTCGATTCACAACAGTTGCTGCGTCAATTTAAAATAAAAACCCTCGATATGTCGAGTTGGGGGGAAGAAAAAACTTTGCTTTTTATTCTTACACCATTCAGTTGCAAGCAATATGATTATTTTAGTAAGTTCTGTACGAATATCACTGTCACTATATCTTTGTACATCCATTTCGGTCGAGAACCAAATAGCACGTCTCATGCTTTAACCGTGCTTAATGCTGACAAATGTGAACAGTTGTAGAGCATGCTAATTTTAAGCATGCTTCTTTTTGATGTCTGTCCGTACCATAGTACGTACGTAAATGGATGAAATAGAACAATTATAAAAATTTACAGCCTTGCTCATAAAAATGGTTCTCTAATAAAAGTGTAACGTTGCCCTCTTTCTTTTTTCACTAAATGAAAATAGAAAGAGAGAGGTAAGTAGAAAATATAATACCTATTTGGTTTAAGTGAATGAAAACGATTTTAAATAGTGCCGTTATAGTTTCAAAACCAATGAAATAGTTAATTGTAATTTCAAGTGTTGCTTTTCCACGCGCTTTATGATGAAATAAGACGTCGTGATAATAGCTCAGTAAGTGCCATTAAATTGAAGCTAATCTTCACTGACACTACATTTTGAATAATACTTACTGTTTTCATAAGTAATACCTAATAAAAAGACAGTTAAAACCGGTTTTTACTCCTGTACATTGTTTATTGCAATAGAATGTGTTATAAAGAGTTAAAAGTCCTATCAATCATTAAATGCGAGCCGATAGCATTCACAGCTGCTAACGCGACTAAAAGATGTACGTCGTAACCGATAATACAAGCAATTTATTACTTTCTTACGAATGCACATTGTGAACAATAATTTATTTAATTCGAAATAAAACTGCATACATTTAATGCAAACTATTGCAGGCCTGCATTTCTATTAAATTTTAAATCCGAAACACCTTTAATGAATATGGCCGCCACGCGCTATCCGGAGTTTTTTCCGGGGGCCTAAGCGGCGTTGGGCCGTTTGTTTGGCCCATGTTTTCGTCTTGTCTGCTCTATGGTTAACCACAAACCTATTGAAATAGCGTTGTGGCTTAGAGTAACCATGTTTTTTATATAAAATATGGCTGACTAACGAGCACACAGCGCACACATCGTATGGTGAGTAGACGCTGTGGACCATAGACATCTACATTTATGCGTTGTCACCCCTGAGGACTAAGATGGAATGCCTAGTTCCCAGTAAAAATGGTCTCTGGTTCTCTACACTCAGCATACGAATAAACACAGCAGAATTAAACTGCTATTTCCGCTGGTATTCAAATATTTTTATAGGATGAGTAAGCGGTTGCTGTGACCCATAGACATCTGTATCTATCCTCAGATACGAATCAATCCGCAGATGCCTTGTCACCCGTGATGACTAAGATGGAATGCCTCGTTTCCAACAAAAATAATCTCCGGTTCTCTACACTCACCATACGAAACAACTACTATGATATTACTTTTTAACGTTGATATCAAGATGCTACTATCAACCTGGTGTTTCATTCTCCTGTTCATGACAATTTCACTACGGAATGATATGTGGATTCTGTTACGCCAACACTACTCTCTTCGTGTGGTGTATGTAAGCTATATTTTAGGTAGTCTGCGATATATTTTAAGTAACGAATAAATTTAAATAAGGTTCCAATGGGTGTACGTGTATATAAACAGTGTAATATACCCTTGAATCTCGAATCGATCAAAGTAAAATTCCAGTATATATTATACGTCACGCTACTTAGTACAGACTTCTTTTGTTTAATGATAGGGTTCGAAGCAGTTAGTCTGCCGCGCTGCTCGAGTGTAAATGATCCACCAACGATCTCACATTTATTTGAAATATTTTATGACAACAGGTTTCCTCGAGATGTTTTCCTTAACCGCGGAACACGTGGTAAATTAAAATTTAAAATTGAAAAAAAATGTGCACTTCACACGCGGTTGAAGTGAAATTTCCAAAAAATTGCAAGCAAAATTGTTTTGTAATAGCGTTAAATATACTTCATTGTATAGGTAAAGTCATTTTATCTAACAAAAATTGATCGACTCTCTCGGTGGTACGTAAAATAGGCGCTAGATGGCCTTAACACGACTAATTTAATATAAATCGCGAAGTTATAAAACCGTCGATTGTTATGAATGGATTGGTTAAGATAATTTTATTCAATATGGTTCATTTTACTTAATTTTTTTTTAATTTAACTATTTATTTTAACAGTTAAAAGTTATATTAATCGTTTATAAAACACCGCACAAAGAGGAACCCGAGATAATAGGAAATTATATAATATTGTGTTCTATTTCATTCTCGCTCAGCCTAAATCATATAGATCGATATATTTGTCTCTACTTAATGTCGCTTTTTCGTATGATTTTCAAATCGCCAAGATCCTAAAGAAGTTTTAACTTTAAAAATTAGCAATGTGTTCGTGCCAGCGGGGTTCAAACCCAAGCTACTCGCGTTTTTTAATAGGATTCGCGCACCGTGGATTTTAAGGTTAGTGCTTAATTCTGATTCGTATAAGATACTTGGGAGAGAACTTTTTCAGCAACATAATTTTCGTCATTTTCTTCTCCATTAGGCCGGCATAACTCAATACCAGCGAAGGCACTTCGGGTTCTTGGGAGTGATAACGCAATGTATAGTAAATATAATGTATCGATAATCATTTTTAACATAACATTATAAAATAAGGTGACAAAAGAGCACACAGTCCACCTGATGATAAGTGGATGCTATGGCCCATAGACATCTACATTCATCCTCGATTAAGAATCAAAACGTAGATGCGTCGACACCCCTGAGGATAAAGATGGAATGCCTCGTTTTCAGTAAAAAGGGTCTCTGGATCACTGTCACTCACCTAACGAAACACAGTAGTATTATGCTACTATTTTACGCTGGTATTCTGTGAGAGCGTGGTCCTTCCCCGGTCGAGCCGACCTATTCGGGCTCCAACGATAATATAGCTGCAGCGTGGCCCTGTCACGTATAATCAGTTCAATAATCATGAGCTCTTTCTAGAATTTAATGGTCTTAATATATAGATGATTTTCTTAAAAAGCACCATCATAAATAATAATCGTTATCGTGTAAATACAACATTTAAAAACATTGAAGTCAAGTAAAATATTAACATAAAAACAAGTGGTATAATTAAATATTTTGTACAGCTGACTTTAATATAAATAAAATGAGAATATCATCAATGTACTCGAATTCAATTAAATAGTCATTATTAAGGATAACTTAAAAACTACTGATCAGATCTTAATCAAATTTAAATGGGACTACAAGAAAAACACCGAATTATGAAAATCGGTTTGCCCAGAAGAAAGTACTGAGGTAAATATAACACACATAAAAAACATACAGTCGTGTTGAATACCTCCTCCATTTTGAAGCCGGTTCAAATCTATTTACTCAAAAGTACGATACTTTTAGAGTAGGAATATAAGAAAATAATACGTAAATGACAGACAATTTTATCGTTTTATATGAAAAATAGGTCACTCCAAAAATATTTCAATACAATTGCGGAAGCGAAATGAATGTGTTGAAATATATTATTTGCGTTACTTTTTCAATACAAATGTATTTTATTGTTATTTTATGTCGACATTAATATAGTAGTGGACACGCGTGGAACCATTGTGTGGGAGGCGTTTATTTGTTTTTAAAATTCACTACTGTCACATAGTTGACAGTAGTGAATTGTGATTACTGATTTAGTGATATTTAAAAAAATGTTTATATATTTATAGTGAGATGGCCTAATATTCAAGATAGAGAAACATAGATCAAAAATTTTCCGCCGATGTTACAACAATGAAAAATGCGGCTGTTATATTTTCGCTGACCATCGATTAGCTATTTTCTGCTCCTTTTCCTTTCGAAATTCGATCACGTTTTACTTGTTAGTTACACTTACACTAACACTCTTCGCGAAAGTGATGGAAAATTTTACCTTTCATTTAGGCGTAAGAACATGTAAATCAAAATAAAAGATTTTGCGGAGATTTCTAATGTCTTACACGACAACTTATGTTGTAGTTCTAATGTGATAAGAGAAAATAAAAGCCAGACAGTTTTTTTTTTATTTAAAAATAAGTTTTCGCCTACAGCGCCCGCGCTGAGTTCAGATTCGAGTTGTAGTCGTAATCCCGCAAATAATAACTATGTGTATCGTTTTTATAAGAGGTAGAGCCACGCTGCAGCTATATTATGGTTGTAGCACGAATGGGTCGCCTCGATCTAAGAAGGACCATGCTCTCACAGAACACTAGCTTATAATAGCAGCGTAATACTGCTGTGTTTCGTTGGTGGGTGTAGAGATACGTAGACCCTTTTTTACTGGAAAACCACATTGACACTCCATTTTAGTCCTCAGGGGTGACAGCGCATCGACGTTTTGATACTAGATCGAGGATAAATGTAGATGTCTATGGGCCACAGCATCCACTTAGCATCAGGTGGACTGAGTGCTCGTTTGTCAGCCTTATTCTATAAAAAAATATAAAACAAGAGTGACAAATGAACAAAACAAAGGAGGTTACAGATTCCTTGTCACCTCGGAGAATTAAGATGCAATTCCTCACATTCTGTAATTGTACTGTCGTTCTATTCCCTTCAGACCGCCACACAGCGGTGAAAACATTACTAATTGCTGGCAGAAATAATAGAAACTGGTACCCACACGGATTTCGCAGAGAAGGTGACCTACCATCTAGACTTTTTTTTTATTAAATAGGGTGACTAACGAGCACATAGTCCACCTGACGGCGAGTGGTTGCTGTGACCCATAGACATTTACATATCTATCTTCGATTAGAAACCAAAATGCCGATGTGTTATCACCCGTGAGGACTTATTATGCTGCTATTTAATTCCGTGAGAGCGTGGTCCTTCCCCGGTCGAGCCAACCCATTCATGCTATAACTATACCAATAATATAACTGCAGCACTACATCTTATAAGAGCCGCCCTACGCTTCACTTAACTGAGCTTACTCAATTAAAACAACTACTTTATAGACTCGGAACGGTACTAAAAATTATTATAATTAATTATTTAAATTTGTAGCGGAAGAATAGCTAACATCAATTGTGAATTATGCTTGCATTTACGACTTAATAAATTATTTAATTATCCAATGATTAAAGTTTAAAAGACGTAAAACCGAAGTACTGAAAAAAATTTCAACATAGTTTTGAAAGACTATTGAAGCTTTTGCTTTTAAAGGCTTTCATTTTTTGATAATCTATATCCAGTAACAAATTTAGGAGCTTATAAATTAAGAGGAAATTATATGTGATTTTTTATTTGTTTTTGAAGTCGTTTTTATTTTAAGTTTTATTATATGATCTGATTTGACACAGACTCAAGTTGGGGGCACTACACTCGAAATTGTCAACGAGTATGTTTACCTAGAACAAATAGTCCGACTAGGTAACTACAAATTCTACCAAGTGGTCCATCGATGGATTCAGTTCGGCTGGGTAGCGTTCAGGAAATTACGACATATCTCTTAGTCAGATATCTATATCTCACAACTTCAAAACAAGATTGAAAAACCAGTGCGTGTTTCCAGTGATAACATGCGGATCTGAGACGTGGTTATTCACTGCTGGCCGTATGAGGAAGCTCAAAATCGCTCAGCGAGCTATGAAGAAGACATGGCCCAACGTAAGCTGAAGCGGCAATACACCATATAGCTCAATGAACCAACCATCGATGGGAAAGAGAAATTCTGGAGTGGTAAACTCGTATCGATAGAGGAAGTGTAGGACGACGCCGATGAATATTTTATACCTTTTTTATATCCTTTGGGTTGAGATAAACACTTAAATAAAAAAAGAATCATTACAGTGGCTTTAAATACGACTAAGATTACTTACACACTACAAGAAGTACAATGGTATAGAAAACTTCCTCATTTTGTGAAGTCGAATTCCTTAAAAGAAAAAAAAAGATAAAGGAAAGATATTGAAATATTGAACATTGACACTTGAAGCCCAATATAAAGATAAGTGTCGCCTCGTATATTGTATTGATTATTGATATCCCGCGCAACATTTTTGCTACTTCTTCATTTTCTACAATATATTTTTTTTTCGCTAGGTGAGGTGTGGTAGAGGTTTATGAGGATTATTACACCATTTCGTCCTGTAAGTGCCGTAAGAGGTGACTATTGAAGAAATATGTAAAGTAAAGTAAAATAATTTATCGGAGACTCTTTTAACTGAAAACGAAGTATTCCATCTTAGTCCTCACGGTTAACAACGCATCTGCCTTTTGATCCATAATTGAAGATGGATGTAGATGACTGTAGGCCGCAGCAACTACTTACCAGGTGGACTGTGTGCTCGTTTGTCACCCTTATCCTATAAAAAGTAATATTACGTACTGCAAGAGACGTAGAGACTGGTTGTTTGCAACATGGTGACTGGAATTTGGTTAAAACCAATCTTACTAGTCTCGAACACAGGCGCAAAGTGGCAAGCCTTTCGGTTTTCTACAGGATTCATTTCGGAGAGTGTGCGCAGGTTGCGTAATTAGATTCCTCCCTCTCCCTTCCACCTTCGGATAACCAGACGTTTGGCCTGTTTCCACCATTTCGTTCTTGACTTACCACGCATTCAAATCTAACGGTTGGATACATCGTTCATCATGCGTACAGCGAAGGAGTTGAATAAGTTTCCAGCATCTGTCTTTATATGCGATTACAGTGTGGGTGTCTTCAAGGCAAGAGTGAATAGGTTTTCATTAAGTCAGTGCGATTGACCATAGGCTACATCACCACTTACCATCTGGTGTGATTGTAGCCAAGCGCTGGTTTAGATCAATAAAAAACAACAGCTAGGGCCCTCGGGCTCATACTTACTTTGTCTGTACTATGAAAACGTACACTACGATTCCGCGCACCCCGTACCGACTCACGGATTTTGTTCAAGGTATCTATTCCAGTAATTAGTACATACTTCCCTAAATGCCTCTTTAGTCTAGTGATCGTAAACGAGACTGATGATCTTGAGGTCCTGGGTTCGAGTGGATTTTTCTCAGTAACAGCTCGGAGTCAGGAAGCTGGCGGTGTTAAGCCCCAGTGCTGCGGAGAGTACGTAAAACCGTTGGCTCTGCACCGGATCTCTCTCCGGTCGTGTCGGATTACCGTTCCATTAGAAAATGAGAGTTAGGGAATAGAGAGTGCACTTGTGCTTGCGCATAAACACAGACACTATAATCCTGTCCCGTGCAGAAGGCTAGTCTGCGCTGAAGTCTAGGGTGGCCTTTCATTCTATGAGGTGATGACCTAGTAAGGGTAAGAATTCCAGGAAGTCGGTGGATGCCGGTGACCAAGGACCATGATGTGGCGCGTGCCTTGGCTTTTGTACGGTTGTAATAACCATGATGTCAATTACGGTTTAGAAGTCCGTCTTAGTTAGTATCAATTAGACGTGGTAGAGCCACGCTGCAGTTACATTGTGGCTGTAGCACGAAGGGGTCTGCTTGACCCGAAAAGCATAATGCTATCACAGAATACCAGCATAACATAGCAGTGTAAAGCGGCCTTGTTTCCTATGGTGGGATTAGAGAACCGAAACCACTTTGAACTGGAAATGAGGCATTCCGTCTTATCCAGGGTTAAAAACACATTTTCATTTTGATTCTTAATCGAAGATAGATTCAGATGACTATGGGCCAAATCATCTACTTACGATCAGGTGCACTGTGTGTTTGTTCGTCACCCTTATACTATAAAATAAAATAGAAAATACGACAAGGTATTCCATCTTGACCCTTAGGGTGACGGCGCACCTGTAATCTCTTTTGCTTGAAGTTGCTTGTGTTGGTTGGTTGTGCTTGTGTTGGTTATTTAAAAAAAATAGTTTACAACCAAATACAATTTACATATTATTTTAGTAACGGATAGATGAAACAGATTGTTTTTAGTGTAATAATAGTGTAAATTCTGTGTATAACGTGAGTCAAGACAGGCACTATTACAGATTTTAATTTAATAATTCATATATTTTCATTTTAATATGTCAACTGTTCCAGTTTCTAATCACTTCCAAAATTGAAAATTTCTCGCTACCGTACAGGAATTATTACGGCCATTTTAGTAATAATGAACCAATGATTGATAACTGTCCCGTGGAATAAGATGATCGCTTCTAATGCGTTTCTAAAAGAAATAATATATAATTAAATTTATAACCTATTTCATCTTAAACTATTACTTTGCAAGGGAAACATTAATTGTTTCGATCGTAAGGTAAAAGTAAAATATAACTTTAATCAGTAATATTGTATAGTATATTGTCATTAATATTTTATAACCCACATTGAATAAAATTCATTATATCCTATTTGGGGTTTTTGCGGTTGTCGAAATGGAGCGGAAGAAAATCATTAAGATTCTTTGTACAAAAAAAGAACGCTGCAATTTTACCGCTGTATGAGTCTATTGAATACCGCTATCTAATTCATGAAATATTAAATGAAAACCTGTAGGTTGTATTCACCATGATAATAATAATTAAAGTAAAAAATAGTTTAACACTAAAAACGTTTATTGGCGAGTTTAACAAAAATATATTCAAAACGTGGCCACTTAATACGCGGATATGTTGTATGCTTAAAATAAAATAAAAAAACATACGAATAATATGTACATAATTTAGGGAGCAAGCATGCTCGCTTTTTTCTTCTATAAAAAATAGTATTTTTAATCAATTTTTTTATAAATTATTTCTTTATTAAAATGACTTAATCAACTGTCCTTTTCTCGTAGGAGTAAATAACATTACGTTATATTTCAACGAAATTTAAATAAAAATAAAATAATGATAGAAATATCGTTAAAAATACATGTTTCACTTACCATATCATCATAGAAAGGCATCAGGATAGTTAGAATGCGTTGTATATGGTAAAAACATAATGTCCAGTTTACGTAGAAACCACTACATAGGGGCTGAGTTGACCATTGTCCATAGCGGTCCTGACCAACATTCTCAAGTCCACCTATTTTGGCCGACTAACACTTTTCTAACCATTGAAAAAAGGACACTTCACTTCACGTAAGCTTTGCCAAAATTGTGAACCTCTGTTTACCTACATCTCCCGAAATTTTAAAACTGTACAACTAATATTATTTACTAGTAGTAACGAAAAATAAAGATGAAAGAGTAGGTGTAAGAAAAATAAAGGATAAAATTCGTAGAGAGAATTAAACTTTTGAAAGTATTCGACGATGTCTGTTTATTTAATGAGGCGTGCGCTCCCTACGAATCCTGAAATCAGACTGGCAAGAAGAACGATATCGTTTCAGCCAGTACATTTACACATTTATCGCGTTTATCTCAAAGTATGAAAACTGGTGTATAAAGTGTATAATATGATTAAATGGAGTTTACTATCCTATTAAAATGTAAACGATTATTGGAATGATTTCATTGTTAAGATAAAACTATCCCAGCGCTCGGTGTTAGAAGATACAGTCTAAAATTCGTATGAAAAGATAAGACATTTTGTGATTCTGTTATCAAGCAGCCATATTTTACTATGTAGATTATTTTGAAGAGAGAAGAGAGCTTATGAATAGCTGTAAAAGAGTCCGTTACTAGCTGAAAATTATTGCATGTAAAAATCAGTGATATTAAATTACCTTTTATTTTATATTCCTCTTAAATTTATTTCGAAACTTTAACGAATTATCATTAGTCAAATCAAATAAGAGGGGTGTTCTCAATTTTCTTTTTTTAGCTGACTTAAAAGAAGGGGGAGGAGCGTTATGTTCATTGATTGTATGCCGGTTTTGATGATTCGTTCCTTTGTACGTGCACGTTGCGCAAAATCTATTATACTGTATTGGCTTTACGCTCGCTAGTGTAGACAGTCTACGTGGTAAATATGGGCAAGTCTTTCGTAGCAGATATTTGGCGGTTGTAAAATTTGCAGTAAAGTAACACTGTATATTATACGTTCTACCACTGGACACAGGCATCCTCCCATTTCTGAGAGGATTTTGGAGCAATTAGTCTACTCCGCTGCTCCTGTGGAGTGGTGTAAGAATATCCACTAGAACATGTCATCCCGTGGGTGTCGTAAGAGGCGATAGAGGGCAATAAATCTGGAGATGGGCAGCAGCGTCTTAATAACGGCTAAAAATTAGTGATGCAACGAATACTACTTTTATGAATACGAATACGAATATCAAATCTACTATTCGACGAATATCATGGCATGGTAATAAATAACTAATTCATTTGAGTAGTTTCTATTGTTCTAATAATTAGAATTTACAATTGGCAATTTTTATTTAAAAAACAAAAATTTTGTAGATTTTCTGGTTTTAGACGATTTCTTTTTTCAGTCTGAATGTTCCCATCCGTTAAAAAAGTCATTCCGAGACGACTGTACATGGTTTCATTGAAAAATATTTTTGAGCGAGTTTTTTTAGCCTTGGAAAATGGACATCTTCTCGCCAAAAGCCCAATGTATCAATCAACAACAGTCGGCAATAAATTTGGGAGCTTTAGATAGGCATCTCAATTTTAGTTTGAAAAAAATATTTTGAAATAAAATTTTACTTCTACTATGTAGATGACAATGAGTTCCTATATTTATCTGATTTCGATATGATTTATCGAAGTGTTTCTATATGTCACTTTGATATCGTTTACGAGAAGACATTTCAACTTCAACTTCTTTCTTTCGCACTTCGCAGCAACCTCACAAAACAATTAAATTAAAGAATACTCTCTTGCTTGACCTGTGCTTTCGTTCGACTGTCAAATGAAATGTATGAATCAATCCAGGGTTCGTAGTGATAGAGAAATTCCTGGAGCCGGGAAATCCCCCGTCGGTGGGGCTAAGAGTCTATAGATACGTCGTATTTTTTACGCGCCTACAACGCGACGCGCGTCTTCCAAGTCTACCAGTAATTAGAGTTGCGTACAAAAATATTAGTTTTTAAATATTCGTAATTAGTATTCCCAGAATACGAATATTCGCTAAATGTCTACTCTTCGGCGAATACGAATATTCGTATTCGTATTTGTTGCATCACTACTAAAAATAAAAAACAGCGGTTACAAACCCGCTTGCTAAGCGTGGCTATTTATGAGGAATGCCTATGTTCTGCAGTAGACCAGCTGGTGGATAAGCTGTACCGGTACCGCCTACTCCAGTGTGTGCTTGTTTACTCATAATGTTTTTTTCCTTTACAGGTCTTAAATGAAATGGTTAATTGCAATTTTGAGTGAACTAGGGATGCTCGTGTACTGTGAAATTTACGGATGCTGGTCCCCTAAATTACTACGGCCCTAAGAACAAAAGTTTAGTTGTGAAACTTATAATCAGTGGCAACGAAGAACGGTATAAAACATTAATCAAGCAAATAGTCTGTGAGGTGTTGAGGGTAAGACGAGACCTCGCATTAGCCTTATATATTTTAAAGTGCTTAGAACACATAGACATATTGGGGCAGATTGGGCTGTGTGTTCCAGACGGGTACGTATGCAGCTGCAGAAGGGGAAGATTATAGCTACTGCCGAGCTGAAATAAGACTATAGCTTGCTAAAAATATCTATAGCAGCATCTAGGTAAAATTAAAGTAATTAGTTGATTATGACACTAAAATAGAAACTACGATATTAAGATAATAATGGATAGGAATAATATAAAAACAATTCAAAATAGGACAATATAATCTTTGACAATATAAATTTTAAAGCCTTTTATAGCTGCAGAAGGGGAAGATTATAGCTACTGCCGAGCTCCTATGATAAATAGCGTCATGATAATTATTTATTCTAACGGATAAACCCTTAAATTTCGCCTTTTCAACAAGATACATTTTAAAGTGTGTGGGGAATTATACAAAATTTTCAAATAATACAAGTGGTAAAATTATATATTTTGTACAACCGACTACAATATAAATAAAATGAGAACATCATCAATGTAGTCGCAGTCAATTAAATACGCATTATTAAAGATAGCTAAAAAACTACAGGTCAGATATAGGACTATATGAGGAGCATCAACTTTCAACTAAAAAAATAATCATAAAAAACGTTTCATATACAAATTATAGTCAAATTGAGAAACTCATCCTTTTTTGAAGTCGGTTTTAGAAATAGATTGATCTGGTAAATGACTATATAATGAGAGAGCTGAAGATACAATGAGTAATCAGGCAGTATCAGAAAAAATTCGCAATGAATTGTACAGTATATAGATCATAAAATGTCATTAACACTATTACTGTCTGCGGCGTATGATTGCTAATAAAATACATCAGGCGTCAACAAAGAGTATGTTCAGAGAGAGTCAACTTCCTACATCTTATAATTTACCATCAGGTGGGATTGATATCAAGCACAGGCTTCATCATCATCATCATCATTACAGCCGTTCCCATGTCCACTGCTAAATAAAGTCTTTCTCCAAATAATATAACAGAGCACGTTCCTGAGCCACCTGCACCTATTGAATTCCTGCATCTATAACCATGTCGCTACTCTATCTAGTAAGGGCTGCATTCGTTAACTGTTACTAGGATGATTCACGAGAATAGTTCTTTCACATCGGTTCCCACAGCCCATTCGGCTTAATGATTCATTGGGATATGATATTGATTTTTATACTAATAAAATGTATTAGCGGGTCTTTTCCGTTAAAGTAAGAATTTGTCACGTTTCTTAAACTAATGTTCAGCTTGCAATTTTCAGATTCAGCTTACGTGCCCATTTGGATATGTCAGTTATGCAATGATCGAGAACTGGCTAATATTAAATAAAAGAAGTAATTTTTGTTGAATAGTAGTTTTAAAAGTTTTTTAGAAATTTGTAAGTTTGAACAGACGTATTAGCACTCTTAATTTTTCTTTCTCTTAGTGAACCATAGCTTTCCCTTAAGTCTCCTGTTTGTAGTTTTATAAATCATCATATCATCATCATTAGATTCCACTGACGACCATAGGCGTCTGCCAAGCAATGCCCTCAATTGATCTTGAGCCACCGACATCCATCCGCTTCATGCGTCTCTTAACAGGTTAACAATACATTTCGTGTGAATTTTATAAATTGTATAACAAAGAACACACGTGGTGACTATTGTCACAAATCGTTTATAGTGGCGATCTTAGAAACAGGCTTTGTACGAGGTAGAGCCATGCTGCAGTTATATTAGTAGTATAGTTGTAGCACAAATGGGTCGACTCAACCTGAGAAGGACCACGCTCTCACAGAATACCAGCGTAAAATAGTAGCTTAATGCTGCTATGTTTCGTATGGCGATTGTAGAGAACCGGAGACCCTTTTAACTGGAAACGAAGCATTCCATCTTAGTTCTCACGGGTGAAAACGCATCTACATTTTGATTCGTAATCGAGGATAGATGTAGATGCCTATGTGTTACAGCAGCTACTTACCATCATGTGGACTGCGTTTTCGTTTGTCACCCTATCCTATAAAGGCACCTGCAAATTTCAAGCATGGTACAAGCTAAATCTGTTATTAACTATGAGACTAGAAAAATATAAAATTTTCTCTAACACATGCAATATTATTTCATGTAGTATGTTGTAATTTTATGTTGTATATTATAGTATGTTGTGTATTAACTAATGGCGACTTTCTGTGCTGTATGAAATATGCGTGTGAATAAATATAAAAACAAAAGCTAAGAGAGTACAGATACGCTTATTATTCACTTTATTATTATATTTTATCATCCACATTATTGGAGGAGAACAGGTCTATTCAGTGGTATCTACTCGTATGTATCCGACATCTTTTTCAAAAAAGTTTTTTCAGCAAAGTTCGACCACCAATGACATACAGAGAAAGAAAATGAAAAGCGCCCACGTCGCAAGTAAATGAAATTATTATAATATGAAAGGCGATATATCCTATTATGAAGTTTTTTTTATTCCTATAAAATATGGTTGTATCAAAAATCTTTCAGTTTGATGAAAGACAAATATAAGCTCTTTTCTTAATTCATTAATTGCAGCCAAAAGTTCAGTACTGTCCTCTTTCACATAGAATGCATCACTGGCGGGAGAGGTGGAGTTTCCAAGCTTGAATGGCAAGTAATAATCATTTATTTCAATCCATCAGATCATAGTAACAGTACAAGTACATTAGAATTGAAATTTAAATTTTGAATGACATATGAATTAAATTAAAATTGAATTATATAAAATTAATATTATTAAAAACCAGATTAATACCAAATTAACATCATTAAATATAAAAATCAATAATATGCCTACCTCTGAGTCATTTGTTTGTTTGTCCTTACATTAATCATATAACAATGAAGTTGTTTTGTTGTTGATGAAGGTCTCCAACGCTATATTAAAAAATCTTAAATGAACAGTTTTATATAGTAAATAAAGTTCATAAAAACACCTTTTTTGAAGCACTCACACGCACGCATGGACGCAGGCACGCACGCATGCACGCATGCACGCAACAAACACGCACGCACGCACGCACGCACACACGCGCGCATGCACGTACGTACACACACACACACACACACACACACACACACACACACACACACACACACAACGCACTCACACGCACGCATGGACGCAGGCACGCACGCACGCACGCATGCACGCAAAAAGCACACACGCATACACGCACGCACACGCACGCATGCACACGCACACACGCACACACACAGCACACACGCACACACACGCACACACACGCGCGCAAACACGCACACACAGGCACACACACGCACACACGCACACACACGCACACACACACACACACACACACACGCACGCACGCACACACACACACACACACACACACACACACACACACACACACGCACGCACGCACGCACGCACGCACGCACGCACGCACGCACGCACGCACTCACGCACGCGCACACAAACACACACATACACACACGCACACACACGCCACGCACGCACGACGCACGAACGCACGCACGCATGCACGCACGCACGAACGCACGCATGCATGCACGCACGCACGCACGCGCGTGCGCGCTTTTTATTTTATTTTGTTATGGGGTACAACTTCTCCAATAAATTTTTAGTGATTGCCGCGGTCTGTTCATCAAATTCTAGTAATTTTTGCGTCTCAGAATAATTATAAAAGTTAAACGAAGGTGTTTTAATGGAATCGGTAGAAAACCAAATTTATACTACGCTTGATATGCGGGTAAAAAACTTAGTTTTTATATATTCAGTTGTTACCACAAGGGTGCTGTTGCCTATCCGCTTCATTTCCATGTGTCGCCTTTTACGATACTATTAGAATGATATGGGTATAGTGTATATATGTATATGGTGGACTCCTTAAAAATATTTTATTTATTATGATTTGGACTATTTGCTCGACAAGTATTTAAGGAAAGACAACACAGATTTGTTTAACGATTGGAAACAATAAAACGTACGACGTAGGTAAACATTCCATTTCCTAAATTATTATTTATGTTAACACGTTTGCTGTATAAACAAAAAGCTATTGTGGCAGCAGATCTCCTAATATGATTAAAATATTTTTACTAAAATTACACAAGCGTATAAAAACCCCACCCCTTGAACGTACATACTGAATTCTATTTATAACTGTAACAGAAATGAAATCGTTTTTATAATGAAATTTGTATTTAATTAAGGTATTTTGTATGGTGAGTGAATCGAAGAGCCTTTTCACTGGAAACGAGGCATTTCATCTTAGTTGTCAGGGGTGACAACGCATTTTGATTCTTAATTGAGGATTAATGTAGGTTACTATGCGCCATTGCATTAACTTACCGTCAGGTGGAGTGTGTGCTCGTTTGTCACTGTTATTCTATAAAAAATGAGGTGTTTTGAGGGCAATAATATGGCTTACTTATGCTTTTTGATATTGACGAAATCTTATGAGAGTTCAAAAATCGGTATTAAACTTTCTATGCGCAATATAATAAAATATCTAAAAAACACTAGTAGAGAAATGTACGTCTTAGAAAATAAAAATACTTGCAGTGAAGATATGCAGTTGGTCAATATATTTTTAACAGCTAATCGGAATACTCCTGCTCGAAAGCCCTAACAGAAATAAAAATGAGAGGAGGTCTGGTTCCTGCAGTGAGGCTTATGAAAATCGTTACTATTTTATATGCGTTTATGATCATTTTCGATAAAAAATGCTACATAATGGCTAAAGTATTACAGTATTTATCGCACAAATTCGCACTCAACATTATGGTAATAGATATGCCGTCGTCGAATGTTTAAATTAGCCCATTAGTTGGAGGGTTAGGCTGTTAATTATTCGCCGGTCGGTTGGACGCTTAAGCCGTTTATCATATCACTTTGGCTGGTTGAAAGCTAGCCTTTTGGAAACGGCTAGCACAATGGAAACGACTGACCCATTTATCATGTCACAATGTTATCTTTATTTATGTAAGTACATTTTTGCGTTTCATTAATGACTAAGAAATAATATTTAATTCTCGTTAACCGTAAATTAATTATTTATTTAAAATTTGGATTTTGTTAATTTAATCCGCGCCATTCATCATTCATCATCAACATCTGACTGTAATCCCTCACAAGTCCACCTCTGAACACAGGCCTTTCCAAGGTATGACACAAAGCACGATCCTGAGCTACTTGTATCCATTGACTTTTTTCATGACTTCTTTCTCCATATAGTGAGAAGCCGCCCTAGACTTCGCCTACCGCCTACGGGGACTAGTTCTGATGATGATGATGATGTCATCGATGACAATGGCGATGATGAAGACGAAGATGATGTCGACGGGGATGACAAAGACGATGGAGAAGACGAATTCGATGTCGAAGGCGAAGATAAAAACGATGACGATACTGATGAAGATGGCGATAATGATGGCTATGGTGATGATGAAACCGATGACTACCGCGACTTTCCCATTACCGTTACAGCTTATTAAAGTCCACTGCTGAGCATAGGCCTCCCCAACAGAATCAATCGTTATCATTATTATCACAATTACAGCCTTTCCTAAGTCCACTGCTGAAAATAGGCCGTATTTTGTGGCATTTCCCCAAGGAATGCCATAAAGCACGGTCCTGAGCCACCTGCATCCATTGGTTTTCGCTATTCGCATATCCGCTGGGATATGCCAGTCACTTGGGTTCTACTGCGGATATCCTCATTTCTAAGTTTATCATGCAGAGAAAAAAACTCGAGAATAGCCCTCTCCAAAGCTCCTTGTGCATCCTCATATGGCCAGCAGTAAAAGACCACATCCCCGATCCATCAGTCATCGCTGGCATTGGTTGAATGTAGAATGCTTCAGAGTGGGGATATTGGAGTAACAAGAGCAGTGGTTAGCTCAGATGGTGAGCGCTCGCTGTAAATTAACAGTACGCGATCAACCCGGATTTCATCCGCGCCGACACCAACAAAATTGTCAATTGCGATTTTAAGTGCTCGGATATAAAGGAAAATATCAAAGGAAACCTGCATGTCTGAGAAATAACAAAAGAATTATTTCTAAGACATGTGAAGTTCGCCAACACGCACTGAGGCAGGGCGGCGGCTGTTTCTTGCCCAAAAAGCCTCTCAGAAATGAGGGTTATAACTTTAACTTTCTTTATGGTGGTAACAAAACATTCTTCTAATTCAGCGCTAATGCAAAAGTGTATTGAAAGTCCCATCCATGTGAAAAGTAGTTAAAGTCCTTCCAAATTCGTTGACAGGTTTTTGCGTGATGCGTGTCCAGTCGGAGGGACAGACGGAGAACCTTTCCAACAAAAATTGTTTTGGCATCTGTATCGATAACATAGTTTACCCCAATTGAAATTTCGAAAAAATATTCAGTGTACAGAAATCGTTTTGTTACGAGTAGAGTTTTATTATAGTATATAGATTTCGGAAATCAAGAAAAAACAGTGTTTCATTAATAATTCAAAAATTATGTATAATAATTTACAAGTCACAAATATTGTTTAATAATTTCTCTCGATACAAGTTTTAAAATGCCCCGTAAAAATTTCTTAAAAATCGGAACACCATATTTCATCCTCTAAGAGTTTAAATTTTCCAAAATACTTTCATAATGGATGCCTAAAATAAGTCATTGTTCGTCGTTAATGTCGTTATATATTTCGTTATCGTCCCAATTTAATGTTCCTACGTCCAGCGGATTGAACTGTGCGTCTAAATACGAAAATATTATACAAAAATTATGATGAGTATACAGACTTTGTAAACTCGTTTTAAAACCGTAAGAGTAAATTTTATTGTTTTATACCTTTTTTTTTCATACAAATTTAACATCCTATGAAATCACCGTCAGTCACCCCGTAAAATAAAAACTCCCACAAAATGTACCACACTATATCACTCTCTTAGGGGTTGAATTTCCTAAGTCCTTTTTTTAGTGGATAGATATTGTATTTTTCTATCATTAAAGTAGTCGATAACTAACTGTAAACTTGAATTATTGTAATTAATATTTAGAAGTGGAAGATTATGGCACAGACATTTATAGAAATTTATTTTTCCGCATTTTCAGGCAGAAAAGACGAATTGAATCAACACTACTTCCTGGCGTCAATTTTTTTTGCTGGAACGTTTACCAATCACAGAAATTTATCTTTTCGTGCTTAACATATGTATGGATTACCATAACCTGATATCTTAATACTAAAATAAAGGTTTATATCTGTAGCATTTGCTTTTTTTTTCTTTCGATGTCGCGGTATTAGCTGCTTTTTTCTGCAATCATCACTTCGAAGCTTAATATTATTACAATTATTATTTATCATCGATCTATATTCCCTAACGATAAGCGTTCACATGTTCGTCGTCAATGCTCAAATTAATGTCAGTCAAATATAAGGATGTATGATTTGTGCCGAAATAGTAACAGTTTCTGAGAAACTCGACCATTACTACGAAAATCGTTCATTCCGCACTATATCAGGAAAAATACTGACAAATAAAGACACACAAATAACGATTAAATTTAGGAAGTAGTGGTCGTTTTAGGAGATATTACTTAATAGTCCTATCTACTACTCTTGGACTCGTTTGCCAGGTGAAACCAAAATTTATTCAAACGCAAATTATTTGTTTTCGAATTTGAATGTGTTGTCCACTTTCAGTACTGTTATGGTGGCGGCTTAAGAATATTTTTCATCCTATTTTATCTCATGGGTGTGCGAAAGGAGACTACAACAAGTGTCAGAAAAATGACTACCGATAAATGGTAGTATTTGCCACTTCTGGGTATTTACTTAATGGTTATCATGATTGTAATTTAATACTTGTCATTAACCCATTTTAATTAAAAAATAAATAACGCACTAAATTTATTTTAAAGTAAAAATATAGTTAAAATACCACGGTAATAAATCCAGCTCTGTAACGATAGACATATGCGTAACCTTACTCCAAATGGCTTACGTTTAATTTTAAGAAAAGCTTACATTAATCATGTAATTATGTCGACTTCAAAAATGGTATGGATAATTCCTTTAATTTTAATTCTATTTTATTTATTCTTTTGTTATAAAATCATTATTAAATTATATAAAATTTAATTAAAATTTAATATAAAAAAGAGTATCCGTTTTCGCCGGAACACACACCTTCTAACCACTTTGTATGGTATTCGTCACAATCCTTGATCCCCAGTTTATCTAAAAGAGCGTTTTTCATATTTAAGCTTATCCCGTTCGATGACCAACAAAACTCATACCCGATGCATAAATCTGCATACTACTCAGATTCCTTCACGGTATCATCAATTACATTTTGGAATAACCTTCCACGAGATGTAAAAGATACTCCTTCAATAAATACATTTAAACGTAAGTTTGAGGCATATTATTTAAAATTACTTGATTAATTTTATTGATTATGTTTATTTTAATTTCGTATACTATATTGTATGCTTTATTGGTTTAGTATATATTTTATCTAAATATATATGTATTATATATATATATATATATATATATATATATATATATATATATATATATATATATATATATATATATATATATAAGTTAGTTTTTTTTCTCTCGCGGCTCTACCCATAGCTCCCACCACACCAAAAGGTTAGCTGGCAGAGCTAATCCTTTTGGAGTTTGGGTCGGCATTAAGTTCGCCTTTGTACCAAATTGTTTTGTTTGAGTGCAATAAAAATTTTCTATTTATATATCTAAGAGTAGAAATATGAGGTTAATAAATAATTCCTTCGTTTTTTCAATAGGCTTTTTGTTTTTAACAATAAGGAATATAGCTCAAAGTAGCAACTAAAATGTCGTCCAAATATTGAAATTAAAACTTATCAGTAAAATAGTAACATTTAATTCTCGTTACATCAAACAAAACACAGTTGCATTATGCTTAGATTTTACTCTGGTAAGCATATCAGAATAAAATATGTGGTTCTTCTCCAGTTGAGCCGATGTATTCGTTCATTTTACGTTACAGCGTGACTACCACGTATAAATAATTCCCTGAAAAAGTTATAAAAATACTGTACGATGGTTTTTATATGCTCACTCAGACATCTAGACATCTAATCAATCATTTTCATGAACATGATCCTATTTAAACTGATCACAGTTTTATTTTGTTTTGTGGATCATAAGTTGCTCGCGTACTTTGAAATTTAAGGCGAAGACTTGATCCTGCTTTACCACTTCTACCCTTTATATAAGTAAAGTAAATATGCATTCCTTATAGTATGTACATCTTAGTACCGCACATATTTCTGAGAGCGTTTTCCGGCTTACCGTCGATGCTCCAATGCGTATTGGTAGACTTCAGATCGTGCCTTTGAAAATATCATTTCATAGAGCCATTATACCGACAGGCTGTGACGCATTCCATGTTGGTGACAACGCATCTCACCATCTAGTTTAATTGAAGTTCGCTTCGTTTTTTTTTGTCATTTTCTAGAAAATTATTCATTTTTATATTGTAATTGTTATTTCTTGAGGGAATACTCAGAGATGAATTAATTGCATATATCCCAATGTCAAGACAAACAGAATTCTCTTGACGAAGATTTATATACTCCTGAGGTATTCACAATATATTTCGAAACATGAACATCTTATTATTAATATTATCTTTTTTTACTGTATAAGAATGTTTGTATAAAATTATGTATTTTCGGAGAAAGATAATGAAAAAACATAATATTACGCGAGTAAACTACGTAAGTTTGTGAAAAACTCCGTAATTCTCTTATGACTTTTTGTACTATAATAATAATAATATATATTTACCTTAAGAGAAATTTCGTAGCCTACTGGGTGTAAGGCGTGAGTGTATAATATGTTGTTATGTTATATTAGCAGTTGAATACAACATCTGCTTACAAAAATCAATACAGCTTCTCATCGTGGTCACTTCATGCTGACGCCATTATAATACAAATGGGGGAGTTTTAAGTAACTACTCATAAGTGTTAAGTGATAGGTAAAGGACTTTTACTTTTATGTAAATACCCGACCTTTGGATTCTCAATCCCATAAATGTGTGTAATAAACTCGCCTTGTTTTATTTATTGTTTGAAAGCACTCGTATATTAAGCATGTAAATTAAATATTTGACATGAACGCATTTACTCCTGTCATATAATGTTGAATCTTGTCATTTTAATTTCAAGAAAGTATTTCTTTCATTAAGTTAAGGTTTGGAAGTTTGGAAGTCGACGTCATGTATCCGGCATTAGCGCCATCTAGTGTCAGGGACGAGAGGCCACTAGTCTCGGAACGAAGAACTAAGCTTCTAGAAGCTGACGCTCGAACTCTCGGCCCCTTGCGCGTGTTTACTTGAATATTCTGGATGTTTCGGTGCTAATTTGAATTTATAGGCGCTGCAAGATGCGATCGGGGAAGTATTGAATTCGGCGAGACAAGCGAAGCTTCGGAGCGAAAAAAAGTGAATCAATGTGATTAATTTTTACTGTTTTAAGTTTTAATTGGTGTAAAGAAAATTAAAGTGCTAATTTAGGTAATTCTATCGGCAATTTTTATTGTCACGAACCTCAAGCTCGTAACAGTATTAATGAAAAGGGACTATAAAGATACGATAAGACCTTTTAACATTACGCACGTACGCACACACAAACACACACACACACACACACTCACACACACACACACACACACACACACACACACACACACACACACACACGCGCGCGCGCGCGCTCGTGCGCATGTACGCACGCACACGCACATGCACACCCACATGCATACGCACACGGACACATTTATTTAACTAGCTATTATTAGGAATATATTAGGTTTTTAAACTAGCTGTGCTCGAGTCTTCGTTCGAATGGAATTATTTCTTTTGTTATATACTAATTGATACTTATTGGGTCAAAATATTCAGTTAGTCGGTTGATCGTACATACTAACTAACGAACGAATAAGGCAAACTGTACAATCCAATGTCTACCTAAAATTAAGCACCTGACTGCATTTATAAAATGTATGAAAAAACGTATGTATATTTTGCCTCATCCTGCAAACAAATGAAAAATAAAACTAACCTCAACAGAGGAAAGTCTGCATTTGACTTTTAAATAATACGTGTAATCTAATCCAAAATAAGTTGGGTTTAATAATCAGTAATTCTCAGTAGCAGACCGTATCGGTGATTTTAGCAGTGTTCCGTAATGGCAAAGTAATTATTCAAAAAAAAATTTCAAACGTTTCATTCAAAATCTTTGTTTTTATTTTTTTGTATAATATCATTGCCATAGGCTTCTACTCCGTTCACATGTTACACCCTATTTTTTCAGACGGTAAAAAAGTCATCCAGTATACATATTCTAATTACTACCTAGAAAGTTTTACATTGGTACGGAGCTGTTTCGCCTATGAGTAATGAGTAATCCCGCTTCTTTGCATTGCCTTTGTTGATATAATACAACCATTACGTTGAATTTACCACCTGTTACAGATTTGTCTTATATCATAACTCGCATAATATAATAAAACCATACCTTGCTTCAATATATACAGCGCTATCTAGGTCAAATTTAAGAAATTAGTTAATTATTACACTAAAATTAAAACTACGACATTTAGACAATAACGGATAATACTAAATAAAATCAACTCAAAATTGGATAATGTATTTCTCAGTCTAAGAAAGACAACGTTTCCAAGAAAGTTTGTTTAAGCATCTATATTCTACATGCATAATAAAGTATACCCCAACTCATATTTAAAAAAATTTACAGAAATAGTCGTGTTAGAGTTTCATTATAGTATAGATAAATTTCAAAAACGACACATTATATATAATAAATAATAGGTACTAAATTAAGACTTTTATTTAAATAGTTTTTTAATTGATTTTGTTAGACCCAAGTCTTTACTTAATAACTTTACCAAATAATTTTTGTTTTTATTTTATCCTACATTGCTATGTTGTGTAAATCTACGATACCTATGCATATAAGAACACAATTATATATAAGACTTGCTTATATAATTACACGTATGTTGATTACCTTATACCTAAATAAATAAACCAAACCTGTCCTCTAAACAGGTTTAATTATGAAGTCCTCATGTAGCGTAGAGAAAACATATCACAAAAAAGAAAACAATTTTCGAGGTAAAATAAACCTGACAGTTCGCAGCACAATTACGAGAGCTCACTTAAATAACATAACCGCAAATTGCAGCAAATTAAAGGGTATGTAACATTAAAATATCGGTCGATACATGTATGTTTACTTAACTAAATGATATATATTTTTTTGTTTTTAAATATTTAAGCGAATATGCATAAAATGCAAGGTTTAGTTTACTTTCTTCTCTTACTTTATTACAACTACGCTCAAGTTCACCACTGAGCATAGTCATTTTACAAAGACTGCCGGATTATGAACTCCAACCTGCTTGCATTTATCGACTCCCTGAATTTCTGCATTCCTTGCCAATGGGGTGGCAATACACTGCCCTTATTTATACAAAGATGTCACACGAGAACCTTAAAGGTCAAAGAATATATTGGATTTTCAAGCTATATCGACGGTCTATTGCCACTTTAGCTTCCATGTCTTTAAGAATAAATATCTTAGTTTACTACATTCTCGAGTTTATTCAAAAATGGTGCATAATAAACATTTTGTATTGTGGTTTTAAAATAAAAATTTCAATTACTCTGCTTTGAATTTTATTTATCATATAAACCTATTTAAAGTGTAGTGACGGTAGTGTGTAAACTGGTAGTTTAAATAAATGACTTTTGTGTTTCGGGTCTCAGATAGAATTCCCACTGGTGCCCAAGATTTGTGCAAAATCAAAATGTTCTTTTTCAACTTCTGATCTCACTATGTATATACACTGAAACGTTAAAATTGGAAGAGTAAGTACCTGCCTATTTTAATACAATATTATAAATAAAATAGTTTTTATAATGAAATTTGTATTTAATTAAGGTATTTTGTATGGTGAGTGAATCGAAGAGCCTTTTCACTGGAAACGAGGCATTACATCTTTGTTGTCAGGGGTGACAACGCATTTTGCATTCACTTACCTTCAGGTGGAGTGTGTGCTCGTTTGTCACTGTTATTCTATAAAAAATAATGTGTTTTGAGGGCAATGATATGGCTTACTTATGCTTTTTGATATTGACGAAATCTTATGAGAGTAAAAAAATCGATATTAAACTTTCTATGCGCAATATAATAAAATATCTTAAAAAACGCTATCATAAATGTACGTCTTAGCAATTAAAAATACTTGCAGTGAAGATATGCAGTTGGTCAATATATTTTTAACAGCTAGTCGGAATATTCCTGCTCGAAAGCCCTAACAGAAATAAAAATGAGAGGAGGTCTGGTTCCAGCAGTGAGGCTTATGAAAATCGTTACTTTTTTATATGCGTTTATGATCATTTTCGATAAAAAAAATGCTACATAATGGCTAAAGTGTTATATTTATCGCACAAATTCGCACTCAACATTATGGTAATAGATATGCCGTCGTCGAATGTTTAAATTAGCCCGTTAGTTGGAGGGTTAGGCTGTTAATTATTCGCCGGTCGGTTGGACGCTTAAGCCGTTTATCATATCACTTTGGCTGGTTGAAAGCTAGCCTTTTGGGAACGGCTAGGACAATGGAAACGACTGACCCATTTAACGTATATCTTTAGTTATTTAAGTACATTTTTGCGTTTCATTAATAACTAAGAAATAATATTTAATTCTCGTTAACTGTAAATTAATTATTTATTTAAAATTTGAATTTCATTAATTTAATCCGCGCCATTCATCATTCATCATCAACATCTGGCTGTAATTCCCCAGAAGTCCACCTCTGAACACAGACCTTTCCAAGGTATGATACAAAGCACGATCCTGAGCAACTTGTATCCATCGACTTTTTTCATGACTTCTTTCTCCATATAGTAGGAGGCCGCCCTAGACTTTGCCTACCGCCTACAGGGACTAGTTATGATGATGATGATGTGTCATAGATGGCAATGGCGATTATGAAGACGAAGATGATGTGGACGATGATGACGAAGACGATGGAGAAGACAAATTCGATGTCGAAGGCGAAGATAAAAACGATGACGATGCCGATGAAGATGGCGATAGTGATGACGAAACCGATGACTACCGCGACTTTCCCATTACCGTTACTGCTTATTAAAGTCCACTGTTTTGCATAGGCCTCCCCAACAGAATCAATCGTTATCATCATTATCACAATTACAGCCCTTCCTAAGTCCACTGCTGAAAATAAGCCGTACTTTGTGGCGTTTCCCCAAGGAATGCCATAAAGCACGGTCCTGAGACACCTGCATCCAGCGGTTTTCGGGCTATATGGCCGGCTCATTGCCACTTCAGCTTACTAATCCGCTGGGCTACATCGGTCACTTGGGTTCTACTGCGGATATACTCATTTCTAAGTTTATAATACAGAGAAACCTCGAAAATAGCCCTCTCCAAAGCTCCCTGTGTTCAAACGTCCTCATAGGGCCACCAGTTAAGTACCACATCTCCGATTCATCAGTCATCGCTGGCATTGGTTGAATGTAGAATGCTTCAGAGGGGGGGATATTGGAGTAACAAGAGCAGTGGTAGCTCAGATGGTTAGCGCTCGCTGTAAATTAACAGTACGCGATCAACCCGGATTCAATCCGCGCCAATAAAATTGTCAATTGTAATTTTAAGTGCTCGGAGGTAAAGGAAAATATCAAGAGGAAACCTGCATGTCTGAGAAATAACAAAAGAATTATTTCTAAGACATGTGAAGTTCGCCAACACGCACTGAGGCAGGGCGGCGGCTGCTTCATGCCCAAAAAGCCTCTCAGAAATGAGGGTTATAACTTTAACTTTCTTTATGGTGGTAACAAAACCTTCTTCTAATTCAGCGCTAATGCAAAAGTGTATTGAAAGTTCCATCCATGTGAAAAGTAGTTAGAGTCCATCCAAATTCGTTGACAGGTTTTTGCGTGATGCGTGTCCAGTCAGAGGGACAGACGGAGAACCTTTCCAACAAAAATTGTTTTGGCATCTGTATCGATAACATAGTTTACCCCAATTGAAATTTCAAAAAAAATATTCAATATACAGAAATCGTTTTGTTACGAGTAGAATTTTATTGTGGTATAGATTTCGGAAATTAAGACAAAACAGTATTTCATTAATAAATCAAAAGTATGTGTAATAATTTACAAGTCACAAATATTGTTTAATAATTTTTCTCGATACAAGTTTTAAAATGCCCCGCAAAAATTTCTTAAAAATCTGAACACCATTCATTTAATCCTCTAAGAGTTTAAATTTTCCAAAATACTTTCATAATGGATGCCTAAAATAAGTCATTGTTCGTCGTTAATGTCGTTATATATTTCGTTATTGTCCCAATTTAATGTACCAGCGGATTGAACTGTGCGTCTAAATACGAAAATATTATACAAAAATTATGATGAGTATACAGACTTTGCAAACTTGTTTTAAAACCGTAAGAGTAAATTTTATTGTTTTATAGCTTTTTTTTTTCATACAAAATTAAACATTCCTATGAAATCACCGTCAGTCACCCCGTAAAATAAAAACTCCCACAAACTGTACCACAATATATCACTCTCTTAGGGGTTGAATTTCCTAAGTCCTTTCTTAGTGGATAGATAAATAGATATTGTATTTTTCTATCATTAAAGTAGTCGGTAACTAACTGTAAACTTGAATTATTGTAATTAAAATTTAGAAGTGGAAGATTATGGCACAGAAAGTTATTTTTTCTGCATTTTCAGGCAGAAAAGACGAATTGAATCAACACTACTTCCTGGCGTCAATTTTTTTTTGCTGGAACGTTTACCAATCACAGAAATTTATCTTTTCTTGCTTGACATATGTATGGATTACCATAACCTGATATCAATACTAAAATAAAGGTTTATGTCTGTAACATTCGCTTTTTTTTCTTTCGATGTCGCGGTATTAGCTGCTTTTTTTCTGCAATCATCACTTCGAAGCTTAATATTATTACAATTATTATTTATCATCGATCTATATTCACTAACGATAAGCGTTCACATGTTCGTCATCAATGCTCAAATTAATGTCAGTCAAATATAAGGATGTATGATTTGTGCCGAAATAGTAACAGTTTCTGAGAAACTCGACCATTACTACGAAAATCGTTCATTCTGCACTATATCAGGAAAAATACTGACAAATAAAGACAAACAAATCACGATTAAATTAAGGATAGGTTAGTGGTCGTTTTAGGAGATATTACTTAGTAGTCCTATCTACTACTCTTGGACTCGTTTCCAGATGAAACTGAAATTTATGTAAACGCAAAATATTTGTTTTCGAATTTGAATGTGTTGTCCACTTTCAGTATTGTTATGGTGGCGGCTTAAGAATATTTTTCATCCAATTTATCTCATGGGTTTGCGAAATGAGACTATAGCAAGTGTCAGAAAAATGACAACCTATAAATGGCAGTATTTGCCACATCTGGGTATTTACTTAATGGTTATCATGATTGTAATTTAATACTTGTCATTCACCCATTTTAATTAAAAATAAATAACGCACTAAATTTATTTTATAGTAAAAATATAGTTAAAATACCACGGTAATAAATCCAGCTGTGTAACGATAGGCATATGCGTAACCTTACTGCAAATAGCTTACGTTTAATTTTAGGAAAAGCTTACATAATCATGTAATTATGTCGACTTCAAAAATGGTATGGATAACTCCTTTAATTTTAATTCGATTTTAATTATTCATTTGTTATTAAGTAACTTTTACATTACCGGTGGTTGTATTAAAATTTTAAATAAGAAATCCATGAGTAAGAGTAGAAATATAAGAGGTTAGTAAATAATTCCTTCGTTTTTTCAATAGGCTCTTTGTTTTTAACAATAAGAAATATTATAAGCTCAAAGTAACAACTAAATTGTCGTCTAAATATTGAAATTAAAACTTATCAGTAAAATAGTAACATTTAATTCTCGTTACATCAAACAAAACACAGTTGCATTATGCTTAGATTTTACTCTGGTAAGCATATCAGAATAAAATATGTGGTTCTTCTCCAGTTGAGCCGATGTATTCGTTCATTTTATGTTACAGCGTGACTACGACGCATAAATAATTCCCGAAAAAAGTTATAAAAATACTGTACGATGGTTTTTATATGCTCAGTTAGACATCTAGACATCTAATCAATCAATTTCATGAACATGACCCTATTTAAACTGATCACAGTTTTATTTTGTTTTGTAGATCATAAGTTGCTCGCGTTCTTTGAAATTTAAGGCGAGTGACTTGATCCTGCTTTACCACTTCTACCCTTTATATAAGTAAAGTAAATACATTATTTATATGTACGTCTTACTACCGCACATATTGCTGAGAGCGTTTTGCGTCGTTGCTTCAATGCGTATTGGTAGACTTCATATCGTGTCCTCGAAAATATCAATTCATAGAGCCAGTATACCTACAGGCTGTGACGCATTCAATCTTGGTGACTACGCATCTCACCATCTAGTTTAATTGAAGTTCGCTGCAGGTTTCTTTTGATTTCAGTGGCCACTTATCATTATGATATACTGTGAGTTATCTTGTCACGTTAGATTTATATAAAAAAACCATGTAGGTTTCTTTACGATGTTTTCCTTTACCGCTGAGCACGTGGTAAATCCGCATAAAAATTGAAATTAACTCTTTCATCGATACCGGTTAGGATCGAATCAGGATTGATCCGGTAACATGAATGTAATAACACATTTTTTTTTTTGTAAATCCGTATTATTAAAATAACATATTGTAAAGGTAGCTATTCAAATTTCGTCAGTGACATTCAATTTTATTTTTTTTTTTAATTTTCTAGAACATTATTCATTTTCGTATCGTAATAGTTATTTCTTGAGGGAATACTCAGAGCCCTCGGTACTTATGAATTATTTGTCGTATATCCCAGTGTCAAGACATACAAAATTCTCTTGACGAAGATTTATATACTCCTGAGGTATTCACAATATATTTCGAAACATGAACATCATATTATCATTTTTACTGTATAAGAATGTTTGTATAAAATTATATATTTTCGGAGAAAAATAATGGAAAAACCTAATATTACGCGAGTAAACTACGATAGGTTGTGAAAAACTCCGTAATTCTCTTATGACTTTTTGTACTATTATAATAATATATATTTACTTTAAGAGAACTTTCGTAGCCCACTGGGTGTAAGGCATGAGTGTATAATATGTTGTTATGTTATATTACCTTAGGAGCTGAATACAACTCTGCTTACAAAAATCAATACAGCTTCTCATCGTGGTCACTTCATGCTGACGCCATTATAATACAAATGGGGGAGTTTTAAGTAACTACTCATAAGTGTGTAATAGGTGACTTATACTTTTATGTAAATACCCGACCCTTGGATTTTCAATCCCATAAATGTGTGTAATAAACTCGCCTTGTTTTATTTATTGTTTGAACGCACTCGTAAATTAAGCACGTGAATTAAATATTTGACATGAACGCATTTACTCCTTTCATATAATGTTGAATCTTCTCATTTTAATTTCAAGAAAGTATTTCTTTCATTAATTAAAAAGTTCATTTCATTTTTGGAATCTCAAATTTATATTTTTCAAGCCAGCAAATTTCACGCGACATGTTTTATTTGTGTTGCAATTCCTATACTAGATGAAAGCCGTTACAGTATAACATAAATTTATTATGATATCTATCCCCTGAGTTGTCATTCAACATGAATTGAGGCAGCGCGGCAGACTCTTCCTTGACCTGAAACCGTCTCAGAAATAAGAGCAGGCATGTGCTCAGCATTGGGACGTGTATAGGCTGTAAGCTAAAGTTTTCAATATAAATATACATATCATAAACACTCACGCCTGTCACCCAGAGGGATAGGCAGATACTACAGACTTCCATTTGGCACGATCCTGACACACCTCTCTCGCCTCCTTCACATCCATACACCTACGCTCGTCGGTTAAGGGTACTCCTAATTTGACCCGTTTTTAATAAATCGCCATATTGGTCGATAAAAATTCGCCTAGGACCCTTTCCGACTCTGCCATTCACTTCTGCAACATAAATTTTCTTTGTTATTCTTTCTTTATTCATTCTTTCCACATGAGCAAACCATCGAAGCATTTCTTTCTTAATCCTGGTCACAACATCATCATGCAAACCACACTCTTCTTTTATCACACAATTTATCACCCTGATCATTCAGATTCAGCCCTAACATACTCCTTAACGACCGCATTTCTACTGCGTTCATTCTACTCTCGTGCTTCTTCTGCCACACCCAACTTTCACTACCATACGTTAAAGTAGGGACCAACACAGCATTGTGAATTGCCATACGTGCCTTTTTCGACACATTTTGACTCTTCACAATAGAGTTTATTATTATCATTTACTCTATTACCTTTTTTTTAGTTTAAATATATTTTTATTATATTTATAAATTCAGTTTTAAATATATAAAATTAAATACCTACATAATTTAGGTAGCTGAGAAATATGTACGTTTTATCTATCGTACATACTTAAAAATGGTTTAACAAGAAAGTTTTCATACAAGTAATATAAGATACATAAGTATTATATTATAACAACATAATTTTTATAATGATATTATAATGATAACGAATGATTCCATACACTTTTTAATTTAGGATAGTCATTTTATTTCGCCGCTAACTCGATTACCAGTATGATGAACTTATAAAAAGTTTTTTGTTTTTTGGAATTAGCTATAGATTATCCACTCTTACTTCAAGGTCACGCTTAAGGGCTAAAGTATGAGTTGGTATTTTATTGACATGGGGAAATCCGGTATGAATACCCACCGGCACCAATGAAATTGTTGATTATATTTCTTCTCACATGGTAAATCATTGAGTGCTGATTTACCATATGAGAGCATCGTGAGGAAACCTGCATGTCTAAGATAAAATCGATTAACATGTGAAGTCCGCCAACAAGCAGCGTTATAGACATTCCTACTCCCAGGAACGTGTTATAGGCAATACCGCAAAAGTCTACTAGTAATAGGCAATTGGTCGCAAATGCCACGATTTACAGGTAAAATTAAAAAAAAAACATAACTATGTATATATATATTACCTCATCCTGCAAACAAATGAAAAATAAAACCAACCTCAACAGAGTAAATTCTTTTGATTTTTAAATAATCCGTGTAATCTGACCCAAAATAAGTTAGGTTTTACATCGAGTAATTCTTAGTAGCAGCCCGTATCGGTGATTTTAGCGTAACGTAATGGTAAAGTAATTATCGAAAAAAAAAAATTGCCAACGTTTAATTTAAAATTTTTGTTTTAATTTTTTTGTAAAATTTCAATGCCATAGGCTTTTACTCCGTTCACATATTACGCTCTGTTTTTTTCCAGACGGTAAAAAGAGTCACCCAGTATACTTACTTAGAAAGTTGATATTGGTACATATTATGCATGAGCTGTTTCGCCTATGAGTAATGAGTAATCCCGTTTCTTTTCATCGCCTTTGTTGATATAATACAACCATTACGTTGAATTTACCACCTATTACATTACTCGCATATAATAAAATCATACTTTACTTCAATATAAAGCGCCATCTAGGTAAAATTACAGAAATTAGTTGATTATTACACTAAAATAAAAAGAACGATATTAATACAATAACGGATATGAATAAATAAAATCAGCTCAAAATTAAATAATGTATTTCTAAGTCAAAGAAAGATAACGTTACCAAAAAAAATTGTTTTTGCATCTGCGTGCATGATATAGTATACCCCAATTCATATTTAAAAAAAAATTATGTACGGAAATAGTCGTGTTAGAGTTTCATTATAGTATAGATAAATTTCAAAACCGACACATTATCCATACTAAATAACAGGTACTAAATAAAGACTTATTTAAATAGTTTTTTTTTAATTGCATTTTTGTTAGACCTAAGTTTTTACTTAATAACTTTACTGAATAATTATGTTTTTATTTTATCCCACATTGCTATGTTGTGTAAATCTACAATACCTATGCGTATAAGAACACAATTATTTATAAGACTTGCTTAAATACTTACACGTATGTTTATTGTTCTTATATCTAAATAAATAAAACAAACCTGTCCTTTAAAGTAAACAGGTTTAATTATGAAGTCCTCATGTCGTAGCGTAGCGAAAACATATCCCAAAAAGAAAACAATTTTCGAGGTAAAATAAACGTGAAAGTTCGCAGCACAATGACGAGAGCTCATTTTAGATAACATAACCGCAAATTGCAGCAAATTAAAGGGTCTGTAACATAAAAATATCAGTCGATACATGTATGTTTACGTAACTAAATGATATATCTTATTTTTGTGTTTTTAAACATAGCGAATATGCATAAAATACAAGGTTACGTTCATTTCTTTTCTTACTTTATTACAACTACGCTCTAGTTCACAACTGAGCATAGTCATTTCACAAAGACTGCCGAAATATGAACTCCAAGCCGCTTGCATCTACCGACTCCCTGGATTTCTGCATTCCTTGAGTCGAAACCTAGAATGGAGTGGCAATACATTGCCCTTATTTATACGAAGCTGTCACACGAGAACCTCAACGGTCAAAGAATATATTGGATTTTCAAGCTAATATAGCTTTCGGTCTATTGCCACTTTAGCTTCAATGTCTTTAAGAATAAATATCTTAGTTTAATACATTCACGATTTTATTCAAAAATGGTGCATAATAAACATTTTGTATTGTGCTTTTAAAATAAAAATGTCGGTTACTCTGCTATGAATTTTATTATATAAACCTATTTAAAGTGTAGTGACGGTAGTGTGTAAACTGGTAGTTTAAATAAATGACTTTTGTGTTTCGGGTCTCAGATTGAATTCCCACTGGTGCCAAGATTAGTGCAAAGTCAAAATGTTCTTTTTCAACTTCCGATCTCACTATGTATACACTGAATCTGTATACATAGTGAGTGTAGAATGTATCTATACACTGAAACGATAAAATTGGAAGAGTAAGTACCTGCCTATTTTATGTAGGCATAGCTGTTGACGCCAACATCAAGTGCTCACTCTATACTCTATATCTCCTATGATATGCCTATGCTAAAATATAGAGCTCCAACATACACTGCCACAAAGCACCTGACTCTCAGGTCACCTGCATTCTTGATGGATGCATGTGGCTCAAAATTCTATTCGCTGCATATTTCGTCAGGTCACTAAATGTGTGGAAGGAGGGGGGAGTGGAGGAGGAGCTACTACCCATACTGCGTTAAATAATAATCATCAAGATATTTTGTTGAAATTACAATATGAAATAAAAACAAAGTCATGCAGGCAGTAGCCGTTTATTGGAGTTCTCCTCACCGGAACAACCTTTTAGGTAGGGTTCCTCGAGGCTAGCCTTAAAGTATTAATTTATAAATATTCTAGATTTCGGAGTCACTTTGGCGACATATGTTAATTTGTTAAGTTCTCGAATAGTCCTTAAGCAATACAAACCTATTTCCGTTTTCGGAATTCCTAGTTTAAAGTATACAAACAAAAATATATTCTACGAGAATAATACATATCTCTGCAGTCATGATAATACCGACACCAGGTAATTAAAGCTACTTAGTTGAAAACTTGTCACCTATTTCTCTACGGGGCATTATCCAGAGGAGGGATTATATTCAATTTGGATCAAACATTGAAGTTAATATTTCAGTTTATAAACATCTTTGTGCTTACTAAGGCTTGCACTTGCTTAATTGCACGAAGTCGTTTTTGTAGCTTTTAGAACTTAGAAGACATCTACGGAATCACACACGCACACACGCTCGCAATTACGTGGAAGACAAAGAAAAATTATCCCCACGTAAAAAAAATAAGATTTAGTCGAACATTTGGACAGCTGTGTCGATCCAGTATTAAAACGACGACAAATGGATTTTCAAAAGATCTTATGTTATATTTGTTGACGCCTCCTTTGTGTTTGTATACTATGTCGTCATGAATTGACGGACCAAATCACACGAGTTTTAACCTTCCGTGGGAGTTAAGGAAAGTAATATTTTAACTGGTATCCCAACCTATATGAACTCCCACTAGCAACTCTATACACCTCATGTCATTGTGAATTTTTCGTGCCGAATCAGCGAGTCGCATCTACAAATTAAAAAGTTTAAAATTGGTTTTTAAGTGAAAGTTGTTAATTTTAATACTAGCAACATGTGAAAACTTACTAACTTAATACTCAAAAATATTGTAATGCATGCAAGCAATGTATGTAATTTTTGCATTTAAATAACTTGTAGGGTAGATTAACCATAACGTGAAATGCGAAAACTATATTTGAAACAGAACGAGCATCTGTAAGTACATAATTTTAAAATAAACTTAATATGTATATTGTATTTATGTATTAAATACGTATATTGCATAAGTGCAAAAAACCTGTAGGGTAGATTAATAAAATAGCAATATAAAATCAATGTATAAGACAGAGCAAACGTCTGTACATTACATGCATATTATCTGTCTTGCAGTGGCACGATAGAGCATACGTGACATTGAATTCTACTTTATACGAATATCCATACATTCATATATGCTACCAAAATACGTGTAACATAATTGCTTACATTGTAATAAAAGTTCAATATAATATCCATGTATGGGACAGAACGAGAGTCTGTACATCACATATCTGCCTTGCGGTGCCACGAGTGACCATGAGGAATTGGATTCCATTTTACATGAATATATGAGTTTTTTTTCTCTACAGAAATAAATTGTTGCGCGGCTAAGTTGACATCTGGCACTAGTGCCATCTAGTGTCGGGTAACGGAGCGAGGGGAGAGCTTTCCAGAAAATGACATCACTAATCTTTCAACCGACAGCGCCATCTGTTGTCGAAACGAAGAATTAAGCTTCTGGAAGCTGACTCTCGAACTTTCGGCGCTTTGTCGAATGGTGCGCGTATTTACTTGAATGTTCTGGATGATTCGGTACTAATGTGTATTTATAGGCGCTGCAAGGTGCGATCGGGGAAGTATTGAATTCGGCGAGACAAGCGAAGCTTCGGAGCGAAATAAAGTGAATTAGTGTGATTAATTATTAGTGTTTTTTGTAAAGAAAATTAAAGTGTTAATATAGGTAATTTTATCGGCAATTTTTATTATAACGAACCTCAAGCTCGTAACAATTGGTGTCAGAAGTGAGATAAAATCATGCCGATTTTACCTAAGGAGGAAACGGAGGTACCCGAAGTCAACGCCAGCAGGAGACGGACCAAATAAGATTTGGTGGTGCAACGCCGCAGACGTCGGAGGGCCAGCCGCCGGCTGCAGGCCCGTCAGTAGCTCCTACATCTGCAGCACCTGACTTAGGTGCTCTGATGGCGATGCTGCAGGAGCAGGCTCGCCGACAGGAGGAACAGGCCCGCCGGCAGGAGGAACAGGTCCGTCGTTTGGAAGAGCAGCTGCGGGGTGGACAGGAGGAACAGGCCGCCGATTGGAAGAGCAGCTGCGGGGCGGACAGGAGGAACAGGCCCGCCGGCAGGAGGTAGAAAACGCTGGACGACCTCAAACTTGGGGATGGAACAACAGCTCCCGTAGTAGCTACAATATCTTCGCTACGTGGATTCAAAGTGCCGCCGTTCGACGGGATCTCTTCCTAGTCGGCCTACAAAATCCAGTTCGAGGCCGTCATGGAGGCGAACGGCTGGAATAAAATTCAAGCCATGAGTACACTCACCCTAGGCCTGCGCGACCAAGCCTTAACTGTGTTGGAAGCTCTCGGTAAGAAAGTGACCTACGAGCAGCTCCTTGAGGCCTTGGAGGCGAGATATGGCGACGCTCACCTGGAACACGTCTTTCGCGCGCAGCTTAAAGATCGCGTGCAGCGCAGCAACGAAAACCTGCAGCAGTGGGCCCTTGATGTGGAGAAGATGGTTCGAAAAGCATACCAGTCTGTACCTGCGCTCATTGAAGGGAACCTGGTTCAGACATTCATCGACGGCATCCGCGACCTTGAAGTCAGAGCTGCTGTGAGACTCGGGCACCACGACACGCTTAAGGACGCCTTGGCCCATGCACTGGAGGTAGAAGCCGTGCGGCAGGATCATCGTTCCCATCGCATCAGGAAGGTTGCAGCAGCTACAGTACGCGACCGAAACAAAGGATACAGCCCTAGGTGCTATGGCTGTGGGGTAAAGGGCCATCTTCGATCCAGCTGCCCTAAGCGAACCCCAGAAAGGGAAGGTGAACGACCTCAGGAGGGTAGTGCAGCCAACAGCACCGCCCAGCAGCAGCAGGGAAACGAGTAAAAGCCAGAACTGCGGGGCGGGTGCTGGCTGATGTTAAAAGAGCCCCAAGGATCTCGATCTCACAAACCCATGATGGAAACAGTCTAATCATCAAGGGCGAGGTCAACGGAATGCCGTGTAAACTGACCATAGACACTGGAGCCTCTCGTACGGTTGTTAGTTCCCAACTTATAAGTCAGTTCCTTGGGGACTCCGCATACAACCGAGAACGCATTAATTTGGTAACAGCCACCGGTCAGCGTATACCCGTCCGTGGAGAGAAGGAGATGGAGTTAAAGCTAGGCAACGTGATCTACCTGCATAATATCATCGTGGCTGATATAATGGACGAGTGCAACCTGGGCCTAGACTGTATGAGGAATAATTGTTGTGAGATCGACGTTAAGCAAGGTGTTTTGAAATGTGGACAGGAGGAACTTTTTATGGAAGGTGCGTTACCAGGGAACGTGTACAGCATTAAGAAGATTGTTCTTCCGCCGAGATCGGAAACGATTGTTCCGGTTAGTCTTCCTGGAAACACTGGGCAAGCTCACCGTTGTGTGTTTGTGGAAAGGGTAAACAATGACCTTCCATGGAAAGTGGCTCGAAACTTGGTCAGAACCACTGACATCTCAGGAGTACGTGTGCTGAACCTTTGTGACCGGGAACAGATTATAGAAAATGGCACGCTGGTTGGTACTTCTGAAGAAGTGGATTGGTTACGTCGGTGCCCATATCTATCGAGTGAGACCCCCAGCAAGGATGCACAAACGAGAGTGACCACACTTTTGGAAGACTGTCGCAGCGTTCTCTCCCCGACCGAAATGGTCAAGGCGAAGAAGTTGTTACTCAAGTATGCCGATGTATTCTCATCAAACGATGCTGACATAGGAAAGACTGGCTTAGTTCAACACAAAATAAACACAGAAGAAGAATTGCCTATCCGTCAGCGACCAAGAAGATTGCCGGTAGCACGTGAAAAGAAAGTGGAAACCATGATTAAAGGAATGGTAAAGGATGGTGTTATTGAACCTTCCTCTAGTCCATGGTGTTCACCAGTAGTGCTGGTAAAGAAGAAGGATGGCAGCATGCGGTTTTCCCCCCCGAACGGGTTCCCGCCTTGTCGTGGCGGGGGGCTTAGAAGCCGTGGCTTGGTCACCCACGGCGAAACAAAGAGGAACCCAAATGGCTGGTCCGAGGTGGAGGGCCGGCCCGAGGTGGCCACTCCGAGTGGGCTTGGGAAGCCCATTTTGGATGTGTGTTGGTGGACTGCGGTGAGAGGTGTGTCCTCCCCACCTACCGCTGCAGCCGAGGTGGAGTCGCGGAGGAAGAGGAGTGTTGGTATGGCGATGCGCCACTCGCCCTATCCTCCGCGACTCAAACGGGGCCGCACCGTTGATGCGGTGGTGGTGGGGCTGCGGAGGGAGAGGATTGTCGGTATTGCAAGGCGCCGCTCTCCCTACCCTCCGCAGCCGAATCTTGGTTGGCGGCGGAGCCATCGACCAGATCCGTCGCTGGGGTCGGGAAGGCTAGTACTTCTAAGTGCTCGTTTTTCCTGGCCCCATGGCCTTTGTGCATGGGACGCGGGGGCGTCTGTTGCACAGACGTAATTGGAGGCCGTGGAGGAAGGCGCGCCATGTGTTCTGGTGCGCCTTACCTAGAAGGAGAACGGGGGAGGAATTTTCCTCTCCCGAGGAGGTGCTGCCATGGGGCGGCAGGCGCTAGTAGGGCCGCGGATGTGTGCGAAAGCGTTCCCGTAGCCCTGCCAATATGCGACAAAGGTGGAACACCATGGGGTTTTAGTCGGTGTGAGTCCGACATAACCCGTCCTTGCCCCCCGCGAGGCGGGTATGCGTAGGCATTTCCCCATGTAACAAAAAAGAAGCATGCGGTTTTGTGTTGACTACCGCCGTCTGAACGACGTTACGAAGAAGGACAGCTATCCCTTGCCAAGAATTGATGACACGCTGGACATGATTACAGGAGTAAAGTGGTTTAGCACGCTGGATCTAAAAAATGGCTACTGGCAAGTTGAAATTGACCCCAAGGACAAGGAGAAAACTGCGTTCTCGACGGGAAAGGGTCTGTGGCAATTTAAAGTAATGCCGTTTGGGTTGTGCAATGCTCCAGCAACGTTTGAAAGGCTGATGGAACTTGTACTTACCGTGCTAATTAGCGATGCCTGTCTGGTCTACTTGGATGACATCATCATCGTAGGCCGTACGTTTGAGGAACACCTTGAAAACCTGGAACGCGTGCTCATGAAGATTCAGAGTGCCAACTTCATATTGAGTCCGAAGAAATGTTCACTATTCAAACGGCAAGTTAACTTTTTGGGGTATGTAGTATCGGAAGAAGGTATCCGCACGGATCCAGAGAAAATCGCCGCTGTCAAGGATTGGCCGGTTCTAAAAGACAAGACGCAGGTTAGAGCATTTTTGTGTTTGTGCTCCTACTACCGGCGATTTGTGAAGAACTTTGCAGATATAGCCAAACCTCTGCGTAAGCTAACCGAGGAGAAGTGACATTTCTGCTGGGATGAAAGTAGCAATATCGCATTCCAGGAGCTCAAGGACCGTCTGTGCAAAACACCTATTTTGTGATACCCTGATGCAAGCAAAGAATTTATAGTTGACACAGACGCAAGTGATACAGGGCTCGGTGGTGTGTTGTCTCAACGGAACGGTGATCGAGAGATTGTGATAGCGTACTTCAGCCAGTCGTTGTCAAAACCGGAAAGGAACTATTGTGTTACAAGACGCGAATTGCTAGCTGTGGTAAAGTCTTTGCAGCATTTTAGCAAATATCTTCTGGGGCGAAAATTTTACCTACGAACTGACCATGCGGCACTAAAATGGCTATTGCAGTTTAAAAATCCAGAAGGACAAGTTGCGAGGTGGATTGAACTACTGCAGGAATACGACTTTGAGATCGAACATCGCAGCGGGAAATCTCATGACAACGCAGATGCATTGTTAAGAAGACCTTGTCAAACATGCAAACATTGTACTAGGCAAGAGAGTAAGGAAGTGGTATCCGTGAGGATGCTCAGGGCAGACCACCTTAGCAACGAGTGGAAGGACAGCTTACAACGTGCACAGCAGGAAGATCCGGACATCAAGCCGATTCTGGAATGGATGAAGGCTAGTGCTCCCAAGCCCAAGTGGAGCGACGTCTCAGCGATAAGTTCGACCACTAAAAGCTATTGGGCCCAGTGGGACAGCTTGCTGCTTCAGGATGGAGTTCTGTGCCGTAAATGGGAAAATGTTCGGGGAGACAGCTGTCATTTGCGAATGGTTGTCCATAAAGCTAAAGTACTTGACGTTCTGCAGCTGTACCATAATGATTATTCAGGAGGTCATCTGGGAGTTAAACGAACTCTACTGAAGATCCGAGAACGGTTTTACTGGATCCACTGTCGAAACGATGACGAGTACTGGTGTCGAAATGTAGAAGTTGTGCGGCTATTAAAGGACCTCAGACTCGTAGTAGAGGTGCATTGAAGTTGTACAATGTTGGTGCACCATGGGAGAGAATAGCTATTGACGTGGCGGGGCCGTTTCCGGAGAGTGAAAGCGGTAACAAGTATTTCATGTTTGTGACGGATTACTTCACTAAGTGGCCAGAAGTCTTCGCCATTCCAAATCAAGAGGCTTCAACAGTAGCAGATAAACTAGTTCATGAAGTCTTCTGTCGTTTTGGGGTACCTCTAGAGATGCATAGCGATCAAGGAAGGAATTTTGAGTCTCAAATATTCCAGGAAACTTGCCGAGTTATGGGTACTCGTAAAACAAGAACGACTTCTTATCACCCGCAATCTGATGGAATGGTAGAATGATTTAATCAGACATAGAAGAGGTACCTAACAAAAGTTGTAGACAACCGGCAACGAGATTGGTATAAGCACATACAACCGTTTTTGCTGTCATATCGAAGCGCTGTTCACGAAAGTACATCAGTGACACCAGCTTTCGCAAACTTTGGAAGAGAATTACGGCTGCCTGCAGACCTGATCACCGGGATACCACCTGATGCCCCACGCAGTATAACCGATTATGCAAATGACTTGCGGAACAAAATGAATGACATTTATGAGCACGTCAGACAATCGGGCCAGCAGATGTCTGAGAAGATGAAAACCCGGTACGACCGCAAAATGAACAATAAAGGGTTCGACGAAGGTTCACTGTTGTGCACAATCCGGTCCGCAGCAAAGGGAAATCTCCTAAGCTTCAAGCTAAATGGGACGGCCCGTACCGGATTGTGACCAGGATCAACGAGTTATGGTACAGAGGGGCGCAAGAGGGACTCCTAAGATCGTCCATGTGGATCGCCTGGCGCGTTATTATGGAGCCGATAATGCTCGGGACGAGCATGTCTTAAGAAGGGGCAGTGTTGCGCGGCTAAGTTGACATCTGGCACTAGCGCCATCTAGTGTCGGGTAACGGAGCGAGGGGAGAGCTTTCCAGAAAATGACATCACTAATCTTTCAACCGACAGCGCCATCTGTTGTCGAAGTGAAGAATTAAGCTTCTGGAAGCTGACTCTCGAACTTTCGGCGCTTTGTCGAATGGTGCGCCTATTTACTTGAATGTTCTGGATGATTCGGTACTAATGTGTATTTATAGGCGCTGTAAGGTGCGATCGGGGGAAGTATTGAATTCGGCGAGACAAGCGAAGCTTCGGAGCGAAATAAAGTGAATTAGACTGATTAATTATTAGTGTTTTAAGTTTTAATTTGTGTAAAGAAAATTAAAGTGTTAATTTAGGTAATTTTATCGACAATTTTTATTGTCACGAACCTCAAGCTCGTAACAGTATGCAAAGGTTATTATACCCGCGATACCACTGGCGTGTACTTTGATGGCGTTACTTTCGGGACAAAAGAGGAGAAAAATTATTTGCTCAAGTGATAAAAAAGATAAAGATTCTGTTTCACACAGAATTCTCAGTCCAAAAACTTACCAGTAAATCTTGTATTAAGGGAAAAATTGCTTTTAAATTCTTCAAATTTCATTATTTTTTAACAAGTGCCAAATCAGAGATAGAAGGTTATGTGAAAAATGAGTTATATACTTTCAAATTTCAACGTTGTATGTACAGGTCTTATCAAGAAATCTAAAACAAAAACTAAAACAAAAAGGAATCTAAAACAAAAATTCAGAAACCTTTAAAATATTGGGACCTGTCTCCATCAGTAACAACGCGCTAGATAGGCAATAGCCTCCAGCAGTTGCTTTATACCAGCAGAGGTGATACTATCAAGTAATATGTGGCAGGCGCCAAGCCCAACTATCAAGGAAAAAAGAATAGAGGCAAATACAGCTAAAGAGGTAAGCAAATTCACTTGACCTTATTTTATTCCAAATGGTCTAAAATATCATTAAAAACTTTCTCATAGAAGGTCGACAACAATACATTAGTGTGAGTCAAGCATGTCCTCCTACATATATTGAGTTAAGAATGTCAGAAAATATTGTATTTAATACAGCTGCAAAATTAATTAAAACAAGACTAGTCATAATTTGGTTTTTGCTTATTGGTAAAAATACCATGATATATGAAGGGATTCAGAAAATAAAAAGTGGAAAGTTTTAGAATTGCTGTTAATTGGATTATAAAGTTAATTTAAAAAATCAATAGTTTTTAAATAACTTGGTCTTAACATAAAAATATAGCATTTTCATACCCTAAGTGAAACACAAATATTTCACATGAATGATAAGGAAATTAAAAATAAGTAAAATCAGTTAAAAAAAACGCGATAGAATCCGTAAATTTAGTTTTATTCAATGTGTAGTGTTCGCGTAAATTTAAGAAATCATTAAGTCAATTATTCAATTACAATCCACTGCAATCATATAAGAAATTTGCTAATTTAATAGGCAAATTAATGGGTGCGTTTGGCAGAAAAAAGCGCTAGCAAGCGCTTATAAGCACTGAAATAGTTTTCGGCAAGGACACGATGGCTACTTCAGTAGCGCTGACACAATCCCCCATTTTGCTTATTTAATTTGTTTGTTTTGAAGTAGAGTTTATAAGTTGTTTTGCGCAATATTAGTTTTAAGTAATATAATGACATGAATAAACATATACATGTTATTAAAAATTCATGATTGGTAAGTTTTTAATATGAATACTTTACAAACATATATTTAAATTAGGTCAGGTTCCCCGGTTAAAACTAACATCGTGTCCTGGAGGAAAATAGCTACTTACGATTTGACAGCGCTTACCGCTTACGATCGCCATTTTGCTTACAAGCGCTTGCTAGCGCTTTTTTCTGCCAAACGCACCCAATATATGTTTGTTCAGCTATCTTTTATGGGTAAATGTATACAAAACAGATAAAATTTATCAAAAGAGAATAATTTTGAATCTAAATTAATACTGAAAAATCATATTTAGATTTATTTTCAAGTAATCCCATTACAGGGGGTGCTTATAAAATGAAAATCCTTTCAGATCCTTAACGATAGTGATATTATTTTTTGGTCAAAAAACTACATAATATCAAAGCTTGTAAAATTGACCTTCTGAAATATGTGTATTTCTTTTTTGCCTTTTAAATAACATATTAATATGTTAGTTATAGTTATGAAAGTTTTCTCATATGCAAAGAATCTAGGAAAACTAATGGCGAAATAAAATAGGAATCAAATTCCTAAACTTATAAAAATATTGTCTTTAAGATTTTAACCAAAATTAATAGATAAACTTAAGTTCATGCATTTGCTATTTGAAAAAATATAAATGCAATAAAATTCATAGGTAAACCTTAAGTTTTATGCATTATTCTCCAAAATCTTCAAACGGAATACAGAAGAAGGAATAACCTTCTAGTCTTCATAAGCCTGTTACTAAATTATTGTTAAAGAAAAACCACTTATTAAAATTCTTACCCCGGTCAACAACTATTACGTAAGCTCTCCTTTGATCTAAACTTACCTTGCTGTGGCAGTGTTGTCAAAGAGGTATTTATATATGTAAAGCATAAAAAGAAGCCCTTGTCTGTATATACAATATGTCTGTTGTCTAAAATCGTGGTAGATAAAGTAAGAAATTTACATATTGCTCTTCCTATTATGATTTGGGCTCATACTGTGAAGCTATACAGTTCTTTTCTGGTATTTGTAGGAAGAAAAATAAAAACTAGAATACAATCAAAGCTGAAGTCTAACATAATTTGGTTCATAAAGCTAAAATTCATCAAAAAGAAAAACAAAATTTTTAACCGACTTCAAGAAGGACGAGGTGTTAAGTTCGACTGTATGTTTTTTATGCGTGTTGCCTCATAGTTTTTTTCTGGGTGAGCTGATTTAGATGTCTTTTTTTATTTAAAAGCTGGTGCTTCAAGAGTGATCCCATGTAGATTTAATCGGGATCTGACTTGCGGTTTTTAGTTGTCCTTAATAAGGCTATGTGATTAACTTTGAATACATTGATAATCTTCTCATTTTATTTATATTGAAGTCGGTTATGCAAAGATTTTAATTTTGCCACTTGTATCAGTTACCTCACAATATCACTTGTATGTCACTAAAGCTGTATGAAACTTAGTAAATTAGTTGTTAATTTTGAAAACTGCTTAATATCACTGCAATAAATCAAACAGCTAGTTTAGGTAAAGAATTATAACAAGAAAATACATTACTTTTTACTGTACGTAGTACCAGGCATTCATTCTCTTCTCGTTCTAGAAGTGGTATTGATCAGATTGAAAGTGTTAGAAAGACAACAATCTTACATACAAAACTTTTTCCTTTTTCTAGAAGCCATTATTAATTAAGAGCATTTGAAAGGTATATAATAAATAAACAATAATTCATAATGGGAAATTATTTTATCTAAATTTATTTATTATGCTTATTGTTTGTTTTGTTGTAAATTGTTAATTATGATAATTTATGACAGCAAATAATTAAAATGAAGCAATCAAATCTTTAAACATCTACATAGTATACAAACACAGAGGAGGCGTCAAAGTAATTTACCTGTAAGTGTCACATTCAACTGATGATATGTTGTGATCTATGGGCACATACATCTGTCTAGGTGTTCCATTTGTTAGGAACTATCTTACTTTCTAAAATTGTCACCAAATATCAGTCCAAATAGTGTCGCCAAGTAGTGTTCCCATCTGAAGAGTTAAGAAAACTTTTCTATCTTAGTCCTCAGTGGTTAATAAAACCAGTATATATACATGCTGTAAAGGTTTCTATCCTAATCCTCAGTGGTGACAACACATTTAGCCTTCATTGTTAGAAGTTGATATCAGGTGCCCATGAACTGCAATAGCACTTATTCGGGTTCGATTAGACAAAAAGATCATGCATCAAAATTCAAATGTGTTGTCATCTTAAGGGTAGGGAAGGAACACGTTATTAGTAAAAAAGGTAATCCACGCTTAAAATAATATTAAGTTAATAATGGGTAGCTTAAAATAATTATACTTTATGTCGTTTCAGTAAATCACAATTCAAGGTAAGGGCCTTGTTTATAAAAAAAAAACTACTAACGGCGATGCAAACGCAATAAACCTTTTACGTCTGATTTGGTAAGTCCATAAAGTTTTTGTAATCAATCACGTGTATCTTCACTGAAGTGTATAAAATGTAAACCTACATCCACACTTACACAATATTGTCACATAGATTTCGGGCTCAATCTTGTACTAAGAATTAAATTTTGTATGTACTATCAATGACAGTAAAACTATTGTTAACAGTTTTATTAATAAACTGGTATATAATAGAGAATGGTTTTAAATAAATGCATTACATAGATTGTTATAATCCCGGTTTACAGAACTTTATTAACTCATAAAAGCACATAGTTCACTTATAATGAGCTTATAAACTATTATACAAAAAATATAGTATAATATTCAAACATGTCCAGCACATCGCACTTTTTCAGTACATAGGTGTTAAAAATGTTGTAAATGTACTGCTTCAATTTGATTTAAAAATGCCAAATGAGTCGCACTCTTTTATATCATTAGGTAATTTGTTATATATTCGTACTCCCTCAAGCATTATGTTCCTCTTACCGTGGCTAATTCTTGGTAACGGCAAATGAATCTTATTTGTGTTTCTTAAATGATGTTTGTAAGTACGTTTTGTGAAAGATATTTCGGAGTGAATTTTGTTTGTTAAATTTTTTTTTTGTATTAGAATGCAAGTTGTGTATATGTCAGGTTATATCTACACATCGTTATCATCAGTCTATTGAAGAACACTGCTGGTCTTGGCCTACCAGACGTCTCGCTTTTTTGACGTTGCTGACGTTGTTGCTGTCGTCAGTCCGGGTTCTTTACGTTTGGTGCAAATATATTACAGGTACTAAATGATGAAACGGAGTGGTAGATACTCTTACGTAGTCACCACATTATGACAAACGATTACCTAATTTATGACGTAAAAATGTATAAAATTATTCTATCATTAATCTCGATGGACTCCAGCTCCCGGTACCTCTTAAATAGGTCACGGCTGCGAAGAATGCGGGAAGCAAAACCTCGCCACCGATCGCGTTGTGTCCCTTGGAGTGGCGGCAATTTGATTATGAAAGCCCGTTTCCCGTACGCTGAATTTGTGTGGGATGATGAATGATAAGACTGATGACTGTTTGCAAGACGATGAATGATAGAGGAATAGATGTGATATGTATATTAGACCAAATAAAAGGGAAAGGATGCCATTTCAAGGACTGGTTTGTAAATTGTCTTATGAGCGAAAAGTGTAGTTTGTAAGATGTTAAAAAAAGAAATGCTTTGGTGGATTGGGCACGAAGAAAGAATTATTGAAGAAAGAGTGACAAATGTATGCTACAGAACTAAGTGGAAGAGTCAGCTAGGGATACTATAGACGGAAGTTGGACCAAATCGGAAATATGTTAAATATTTACTAAACTAAAAGTACGAAATTACGCGTAGATATATTTCATATGGAATTCGGTATTATCTGACTTCATCTCTTGTTAAACGGTGTGAGAGTTTAGGTTTATATTTAATAAAGAGAAATTAAAGTTTATTCGCATTTATCGATAAAAGTATTATTGGTGGACGAATTTAGATCGTATTATATTACGAAAGTATGTGAATATTGTATTACTGTTTGGTTAATTTTTTATAGTTTTCCAAATGTTCTTATTTTACATTTGAATTAACAAGAATTAAAATTGCAATACCAAGGAATGTGTGTGCGTGTGTGTGTGCTTGTGCGTGTACATGTACGTGTTTATGTACGTGTGCGTGGGCGTGTGTACTTGCATGTGCGTGGGCGTGTGTACTTGCATGTGCGTGGGCATGTGTACTTGCATAAGCGTGCGTGTACATTTTTATTTGTGAATGAGCATGTGTATACGTGTGCGTGTGTGTGTGTGTGTGTGTGTGTGTGTGTGTGTGTGTGTGTGTGTGTGTGTGTGTGTGTGTACGTTTGCTTACGAGTGTGCGTGTTTGTATGCGCTTGCATTTGCAAGTTCGTATGCGAGCACAGGCGCGTGTGCGTGTACGTTATTCATGAGAATTTCAATTTGTGCAGACGTATTAAGACCCGATCGCAATACAAAATTTCATAACTATAACTTACTTTTCTCACAAGGATCATCATAATGTAACTCATGGCTAACAAAGTCTACTCATGATCAATACGTTTTGTTTAAGTTTTGTTAAACTCCAATATTATTAGTTTACTCTACGCGAGGATGCTACAGAAGTTTTTAAATTAAAACTTTAAGTAATTAATCCTTTTAACATTTTGTCTTGTTTTTATACTTGTAGGAAAATGTTTCCTAATTTATCTTGATATTTATATCACCATTGTGCATTGTGGAAATTGTATGCCTTGAAATTCTGCATTCTCCACGGAATTCTGAAAAACAGATCTTGTTTAAGGTGGTGAAATAAACATTTATTTCCTTTTAGAGTGAAAATTTGCTTACTTGGGACTGCTAACACTACGAGTAATTTGTTTAGGGACTCCCAATGTAATAATATTTCTATTGTTAAACACATCTTTAACCTTACCGTAAAATCCGTAGCAACAGTTTTGTAGTTATATTTATAGTTATTTAAAAAATGTAACTGTTATCGCAATCATGAAAGAAAATAAGATGTAGAGCTGATTTTATTTAAAATCTTTTATTTAAATTCACTTATAATCTTGGAATTTGGAAATCAATATTTCACCCACTTTCACTGAAGCTATCGGGCCAAAATTTGGCACACGCGTTTGGTTCTCGTGATAATGCAAGATTACTTAAATGACGCTATTTTAATCCATTCCATCATCGACTACCACGGGAGATTTTTCCAAACCGATACGACTTAGAGACCTTCAAGAAAAGAGCCTACTCCTTTTTAAGAGGCCGGCAAAGCATCTGTAATTCCCGTGATGTTGCAGTTGTTCGTGGGCGGCGGTAATAACTAGCCATCAGGTGAGCCTGGTAAGTATGTTCGTTTGCCCCCTCTCCTATAAAAAATATCATTTGTAGCGGACGTTACAAAATAGCGATTTGTAATTTTCGCAGCAACCCTGTTATGTAGGTATCAAATCAAAAAGGGTTTGATGAACGAGACACAATAAATAAAGTGACGTTATTCTGAATTCAATACGGCGGACGTTACAAAATAGCGATTTGTAATTTCCATAGTAACCCCTATGATATGGGTAGCAAATGAAAAATTTGTGGAGCAAAATCAATAAGTAAAGTGACGTTATTCTAAATCACATACAGTTGTTCTAATGAGGGAGCTGGAATGTAACCATAGATAAAAAGGCGGAAGACAAATTGGCCGCCATACCAATTTTAGAGTTATCACTCGGCAAAGATTGGTGATAGTTTGCTGGTGCTCGAATAAGTGTTGTATGACTACAAGGTATAACGGCTGATCGTAGCGATCAAGAACTAAGTTGATTCAATACGCCCGTTATTTTGTTATCCTAGAGTTTTTGAATATTTTTGAGAGATTCTGATTTTGGGGTTGAAATTATTCGGGTCAAACTTCGCATCTGAATTTTAAAAGTATGCGTAGCCAAGTGACGTCATTATTAATACAATATGGTGGACCGACCAAGATAGCGGATTAATCATTTTATACACTCCAATAATATGGGTGTTATATGAAAGGGTTTGCTGGGAAAAATACAATAAATAAAATATCGTCCCTCTAAATCCAATATGGTGGACTCCCAAAGACGACGAAATATATTTTTTATTCAACCCCATGATATGAATTTTGAATCAAATGAACATATGTATTCAAATGTACATAAACAAGAATTGTAATTATTAACTTGATATTGTCATAAGTAGGTAATTCTAAGAAAAAATAATACTTTTATGAAACAGATAAATCTGTTCAGTTTGATTTTGTTTAAAGTGTATGTTCTTCTTTTCAGAGCATTTAAATAAAAACTTTCTTTTAGAAATATTTTTTCACTATTAATTGATAAATATTAAAAAAAAAGATAAAAAGTTATTCATAAAAAAATACAACATAATCAAATAAAAAATTAGACTTGTATGATTATAATAGTTTAATTGTTTAACTTTATATTCAGTCAGGTTTATCATAGTTGCCACCCTTGGACTTTTCCCTTGGACAAAGGTTAGTTCGTTAGCCTTCTGTACACAGTTCAATTGAAATACTTTATTTTACACATGAATTTACAACAACCAGGAAATCTGAATTTACTGTAACGTGTTCATAAATACTAAGTATGATATACATTGAGCTACAAGTGGTCACAGTCCACTATTAACAAACATATTGAAGTAAGCTGTATAAAAATAATCATCGAAACACGTCTTAAATGTATTTTAACTGAGTTCGAAAAAGAGGAGGTTCTTAATTCGAGTACATGTTCTTATTTTGTGTGTATTTCAAGCGATATCTTCACAGATTACGAACCAATTTTAATATTTTTTAATGAATGGGCTTTACCTCAAGGATGCAGCATTAATTTTTAAGAAAAATTTCCACCTACAAGGTTGGAAAGTAGGAGAAAAAGTTTTATGTTGGACTATTGTTAAAGGAAATTCATAAGATATTTTCGCAGACAAAGATTCAGTTTTATTGATTCTTTTTTTTAATAGGTTATACATACTTCAAGGGTGGTCCAAATAAATAACTTCTTTTTTAGTAATTTGAAGTTGGTTTTTCTTTTTTTTTAAAGTTACAATTTTTTTAATTACGTCATATGGAAATTTTATAGCTATCAATAATTTACAAAAATTTTATCACTTTTATACAATAATGTGTAACTATTTATTGTTCCAATTAAATAAAATATCTGTTTTAGTGTTTCTGTTTAGTTCCGCCATTTCATTTAAATAGTTACCTAGTTTAAAACGCAAATAGTTACTTAGTTTAAAACGCGTCACAAATGAGGGATCATTTTCTAAGTGGAACAAACCCAAAAGTTTTGTTGTGTAATTTTACCTTCGCATCATTAACAATGTAAATGGAGACAAATTCTATTACTATTCTGAATATACTGTGACATGCTACATGCGTATTTTATGGTTTAAGGTATAACATTATTAATGCAAAGAAACATAATATAAAGGTATTTTAATAAGAAAAAAGGTATTTATACATTACATTGATATTGATATTAATAAGTAGAAATAGTGTTTCAGCGTAAGCACGTTGTACGGCTAAGGATAGTTTTGTTTTTAGAAGGATTTTTAAAATGATATCAAATCCAGTACACATTTGGCATTAAAAATAGAAAACACTTGATGTATAAACAATGCAACAGGACTTTATTTCTACGATGGTTATGCGCCAACTCGTTTAGACTCTGAAATATCGCGGCTCTGCACAGTTTTCATAAACGGACAAATTATTCTGCGAACTTCAATCGTAATTATTTCAATCACATTTTAACATACAGTTTTCGGATAATTTTCAGCAGACCGATTCCACGTCAGTTTTTACAGTCTAGGGTTACTATATATATTATATATTTGGTCTATAATATTTGTGCATCAGCAGCTCATACTCGCTTAATTTCCCAATGTAAACAAAAAACGTACTGCAAGCGTGCCACCACTCCCTTTACTGTGTTTAGCTTTTCTAATGATACTCTATCATTCCCGTCATGTAGCTGCTTACGCGTTGCATTGCATTGCATGCACTGCTTTCATTATTTCATATATATATATATATATATATATATATATATGTATATATCACTACCTCCTTTCTTTTATTTTGGACTTTCAGCTTTCAGGTTCTATTAGTTCAAAAGCCTCCTCACACTGAAAACCTCATTAAACACGCGTTTAGAGCATTGCTTCCATCCCTAAACTCGAATACAGTCTTTCTATTCTTTATCTAGTATCGTTTATCGTCTTAGTTGAAATTAAAATTTTTAAAATAAAAACTTAGTAGCATGGTTAAGGTTCATGTACTTTTCATTTAAATCTCCATTATCTTCGGGTCAAATCAACCTGGAACCTTGTGTAATGTTCAAAATAGAACAACCGCATAACAAATTTGCTCTAAAAGAGTTCTTATTGGTAAAATTTGAGATTGGAAATTTAAAATATATATAAAATTACTACAAAACAAGACAAGAGATCTACATAAATTTGCCACCTCACTATTAGAGGAAGCATTAAAAGCAGCCTCCAATTACTTTCTTGAGATTGAAAGTTGCTTTTAAGTAAACACACTTTAGTTATTTGCCTCGATTAAGGCAGGAGCGGTGTTAAAAGCGAGTGAACTAAGCAAATAGCGCTAACATGGGTATCCGGCAGATGATAATGTACATATATTGTATAGCCTACGTACATCGAAGTTTCTTAAGAAGCTTAATTTCCTACTGCTCAGTGCCTTAGGTGATAAGAGGGGTAGTTCTTTCCTTGCTCAGTATAACCGAAAACCACAGCTAAAGTTTTTCTCAATTCACTTTCTCAATTTAATTATTATATTTAAATACTACGTATAAATATTTTAGATTAATTATATGTGAGACAACTAATTCTGAAAAATATATTCGAGACAATAATATTTTACAAATTGATTTTTTTCCTCTATAGCGGTTTCGTTTAAATCTAGAAAAGATATAAAAGAGATTCAAGGAGATGTTTATACTATGCTCCGTACTCCGCTCTCGTAGCACCAGTTTTGTTCGCGTTGGTGTACGACGCTACATCCCCCGCGTCTTATGCGATGTCCATCGGTCACTCGCCGCTCTTTTTGTACGCCAAATCAGGCTCCGACATGGAGACCGAGACGCGTGCCCCGTGCAAGCCCGGAGATTAAAGCTTCACCCTCGTTCAGGGCAACAAGCGCAAACGCGCAGCCCAAAAAAAGGCAGCCGAGACCAATTCTGCCCCTCGTCTACCACCGCCACTCCGGCTAAAAAGCCAGCCCCCGCGACGCGCACTTAATCGTCCAAGCCCGTGGCTAAGCTCGGAGCGAAATGGTCCCCTGCTGAACGTAGGGAAAAGCCGCCGCCACCCATTGTTATACACGACAAAACCAAATGGAAAAATGCCAAACGATGCAAAATACTGGTCAGGGCATTCCCATGACTCAACCAAGGAATTATGTAGCGTGACTAGCCAGCAGTACGCCGAGTAAATCAGCTTCCATACCTACGCCTTCCCAGAGGAACGAAACTTTCGTGTGTTCATCCAAGAACTTCCGAATGAGCTTGAAACCGTTCTCATTCTTGACGACCTGCACCACCAGATCGATAAAGAGTGATTCTTAGGCCTATGTCTTGTCATTTTGGACCTCTGTCCGGAAGGCAGGATATATTTAACGTTTGGCGCAACTGCAACCTAACGGATATTGCAGTTGAAGCTCCCTAAAATAGGAGCATCGTTGGCCACTGCCACCGTTGGCAACTTTTCGGCTACTCGGCCAAAAACTACACTACGCCAGGACTAGGTGTGTCTAGTGTATGCCCAAGACGGAAGAGCCTCCGAGTTGTGTCAATTGCTGCGAATAGAGAAACCCAACAAAATTTTGCTCATTCATCCCGAACTTCACCTCAATTCTTTAAAAGAAAAGCGAAGCAAATACGGATAATACACCCCCTATGAGGCAAATAAATGGGTAAGCCTATAATCAGTAGTAAGATACACAAGTATCCGTTTCGCCGAAATCGATGAAATAAGAGGTCTTAGTTGTTGTAATCCAATCTATTAATTATTTAGGTTTATTTTCTATTAATAATGATAAAAATAAGGGGTGTAAGGAGTCTAACGGGGGAACGACTCCAAGCCTGTGGTCAACAAACGAGGCAATGGCGAACTGACCGATGATGGTATATCCATCTAAGCGGCTACGTAAGTCTCTTAGGCTTGAGTGCCTTATCGAGTCTTAGGTAGTGCAACTGGCATTAGCGTGGGATGTCAGTTTTATGGCGGCGGCGGAGTATCTTGTGTACTAACGGCGGCGCCCACGCGCTCATTTAGGAAGTCTACTGCAACTCATCACTATTGGATAAAACGTGGTGGGTTATTTTTGTCCAAAACAAATATGAATAAAAATAAGAAAAACATGCCCCTAGTGCCCGGCTTACGGGGCCAGATGAATATCCGGGCGGGGATCTCTCGCAACTATCAAACGACCAATGCGATTTCTTCGTCAACAGCTACGGGTGTTGTGCAGAAGCCAAGCGTTGACAATTCTGCACCCGCCAAAGCTAGTAAACGTGCACGCAGGAAATGGAGTGAGGATATGAATATTTTTATACTACGCACATATCTTACTATCACATCTATGAAAACAAAAAACATTAGGTCATACCTTCCCAATTTCATGCAAAATTTATAGACAAATACCCAAACATATATGTTAGCAGACAGCGAGTAGGTGACCTACGTGAGGCAATAACTAACGGTAAATTATTAACTGCTGAACAGGTTCAAGTAACACGTGAGAAAGTGTAAACCTACTTAGGCAATAACCATAACAATGAGCACCCGCAAATTAATAATATAGTAACCGGTAACCAAAGAATGCACTGGGATAACGATTTAAATGAATTCATCGCAAAAAGTTTCTATAGGATAACTACTGTTGGGACTAACAAAACTGCTTACAGGCGTCCTCTACACCAATCTTTTATCACCAAATTCCCACATCTTTCTCACGTATCTGAGCAACGCGTAGCCGATCAATACAGAGCAATCATTAATAATAAACTATTAAGTGCAAGTAGACTCCAAGAATTACAGGATGAAATTGCAATAGAGATGGCTATCCAGAATAAAACGGCAAATAATGACACAGAACCTGACATATTCTTACAAGACAATTATAAATTTGACTACACTTAACCTGCCACTGAGAATCTCGGGACACATGAAAACCTAATCTCACCAAGCAATATTAAAATTTACCCGGATACAATTATACCCACAGATTATAACGCAGAACAAGAAGATGAAAATAATGAAATTCAACAAAATGACAACAAACTTCTTGGGGACATACGAAATATAATTGATGGGACATTTGCAATGCTTTTAAATAAATCGTCGATCCTACAACTAGACCTAGCATACCTAAACAAAAAAATGGCATGCATTGTACATAACACTAACCAGTCGCTACTTCCTGTCCATGTATCACCTGATTCAGACTTTTACACGATTCAAAATGCTATATATTGTGCAGATGCTACTGTTTCAATTTATAATGGATACAAAATAATGGACCCTGAAAATAACTCCTCACATCGGAAAAAATGAATCCTTAAATGGCAAATGAGAGTAGACGACAGAATCTAAAATCTTAGAGTTAAAATAGGAAGACTAACGGAATATATAAATGACAAAACAAGCACTAAGCTCAAATGCGAAATAGAAAAAAATTACAGCACCTTATAAAATACATTCAATGCATGAACAAGAAAACAAGGAACTAGCCCATTTTCTAGACACCCTATAAAAAAAAGCTTATTTCACTTGCAAACCGACTACATAGATATAAAGAAACTACTCTAAGAAAACAAAAAAATGCAGCATTTTACAATAATGAAAAAACATTCTACACAAACCTAACTAACACACATGATAATATGGATAATAATAAATTGGTAGAAATACCTGAAACAGAACAGCTGCTTCAATTTTGGTCCAATATATGGTCAAACCCCAAAACACACAGAGAAAGCGACTGGATTAAACAAGATAGGCAACTATTAGTAGATTTATCAGAAATGATGTTCGATGAAATAGACATGAATCTATTTACATCGGTTATTAACAAAACACACAACTGGAAAGCAACTGAAAAGCAACTGGAAGAGACAAAATCCATAATTATTGGTATAAAAAGTTTACTTAATTACATCCGCTCTTAATGTCACACATCAACACTTTTATAAAAACACCAGAACCATTACCAAGCTACACTAGGAACAACTTACATGAGACCTAAAGACCGACCGATCTAACCTTCTCAATAGAAATGACAAGGGATATAAAATCACTAATGGAAATACACATCATACACTATCATATTTACTTACATGGATGACACAAAATTGTATGGAAGTAGTTTAAAAGATTTACGTATTCTTGCTGACATAACGGAAAGCTTCTCAATTGATATTCAAATGGAATTTGGAATAAATAAATGTAGGATACAATCAATTCGTAGAGGCAAAGTAGAACAAAATTCATATACTCGCCAGACAGGTGAAAGCATCGAACCTGTAGATGAAAACACTGGCTATAAATATCTAGGATTTATTCAAATACGACAGATTCACCAAAAACACGTTAAAAATATTATAAAAAGAATTTAAATTACGCCTAAATAGAATACTTAAAACACAAATCTAAAAAAAAAATTTCAGCTATTCGAAACTTATTTCATCAATAAGCCAATATTAGTCCGCTTTATAATGTTGTTGTTCAAGCCGATACTAAATTTACTCCTTTAAATCTCAAAGATCAAAGAAAACAGAAAAATGAAAGTATTATCTTTGCACAGGATAAAATTAACAACTGGTTGCAGAAAACGTTACATGGAAGACACCGCCTCAACTTGATGAACACAAACGTAGACAAGATAGCATCTAACATGTGAATTCAAACTCTATACTGGGATAGAATTATATTAACTGATAAGACCGTGCATTATAATCGACCGGATATTAAGCTACATGACAAAAGACAACTCACAATTTGACCTCTACCTACAATGAATATATAGCCAAATACACTGATTTATCTATCGAAATAAAATCTCAGTGGAAAGTAAAAACTATAATAACTATATCTATCATAATATCAGCAACTGGCGTTATTCCCCATTCACTGTTTTCTAGCTTAAAGGAACTAGATATCCATAAACTAATCTTTATATCACTACAGAAAGCCGCAATATTGAATACTTGCGGAATAGTTGGTAAGTTCCTGTCTAAAGGTTAAACACTTAACCTATTTCGTTTGGCTAACAGCCCGCGAAAAAATAATACCTCGGTAACGAGAGAATAGTAAACAAAACCAAACAATAATAATAATAATAATCTAATTCTATTAATAATTAATACGTGAACATTGAAAACTATCGCACGTTTTATCGGTAATTAATATAAGCCGTGTAGTGGCGGTTGAGAATATCCACTAACCCATATCTTCCCGTGGGTGTCGTAAAAGGCGACAGAGGGACACAGAAAGGAGATGGGCAGCAGCATCTTCCTAATAACAACAATAACATAATAAAAAACTGCCGTTGCCAACCCGCTCGCCAAGCGTGGCAACTATGGCAAATATCCCCCCATGAGCAACGACGCAAATAAACGGCCCCCAGTCCCCCGGCGGCCCCGCTATTCCTGGCTACGGTGGCGACCATGGTAACGGCGGGGCAAGGGGTGCTAAGAATCTCCGGTGGAGGTTCGGTTGCCACCTACGACGACTCGACCTGGCAACGTATAACGCACGTACCCTGAGGACTGACGATAAGATACTGGAGCTGGAAGAAGAGGTAGACAAGTTGCGCTGGCATATTATTGTATTATCTGAGGTCCGAAGAGAGGGGGAGGACACGGTAATCCCCGAGTCCGGCAACCTGTTCTATCACCGACCGACACATACACACAGGACACTAACATAGCAGCGTCTGTTTGTCATGACGGCACACCGCACGCTTCACAGAATGCGTTTCATTATGGCCTTAGCTTTAGGCTTAGACTTAGACTTTGAAAGGCTGTTACATTAATTTTAATGCCTAGCTTTTCAACGCATGTGTACGAAGGGACTTTACTCAGAAAAAGTAAAACGTTACGAAACTACGAACGGAAGTGGCTGGGTGGCGATGCGCACGTGTTTTTAGGTTTATTACGTGTAGTAAAATATTCATAAACATTTTTGTCCCTTATTTTATGAACCAATAATTTCAATGATTGAACGTGATAACCATATTAACGTATTGTGTATTTAATCTAAATTTTATATTCATTTAAAAAACAATTTTAATTTTAAAAAACAATTCTTGCATTTCTAAAAATGTCCAAATAACGATTTCCTACTTTACCGTGTAGTGTCGTAAGAGGGTACAGGCGGAAACAAATCAGGAAATAGGCAGTATCGTCCTCCTAATAATGACGAAAAATAAAAAAAAAACTGCGGTTACCGACCCGCTTGACAAGCGTGGCAAATGTGGCCAAAGTCCCTTAATTTTTAGAAAATTTATGGGGGACGCTTATTTTCAGCTTTGAACTTTATAAAGGAAGTAACGGTACCGGTAACAATTTATTTCTTTACAAAATTAAACTATTTTAAATAATAATAATAGGGATTTTATATGCAAAGCGTTAGAAGCTTCGCTTTTGTTGTGTCCCATAACACCTCAATTTTTCAAATTAATCTGCGAAATAATGAAGAATTAAATAGATTATTTATATATATATATATATTTTATGAATGAAATGAAAATAAACATTTTTTTTAAATTTAGTCTCTCCATATGTACAGACTATATCTGCTCTTCGCAATGTCTGAACCAATTGTTACGAAATCCGAACACCGAGGTGTCGGATTTATCGTCCACAAGTCTCTCGTCAACAACGTTGTAAAGATTGGGAGTGTGTCGACGAGGGTCGCGTACCTGATACTCAGAATCACCAAACGGTATTCGCTGAAGGTCATACAGGTCTACGCACCAACCTCGGCACATCCCGATGAGGAGGTGGAGGAAATGTATGAGGATATTTCCAAAGCCATGCGTTCCTCCAAAACCCAATACACGGTGTTGATAGGAGACTTCAACGCAATACTAGGCACAAGAGAAAACGGTGAGCTGAAGATAGTGAAATTTGGATTAGGGCAACGAAACCGAAGAGGCCAGCAGCTGGCCGACTTTATGGAGAAAGAGGGACTCTTTATGATGAACTCTTTCTTCTAAAGCGGCCCCACAGGAAGTGGACCTGGTCGAGCCCCGACGGTTCGACAAAAAATGAGATTGACTTCATTATGACGACCAGACGCCAACTGTTCAGTGATGTCTCAGTGATCGCAAGGGTGAAAACTGGCAGCGATCACCAAATGGTTAGAGGCACACTGAACCTAAACGTTAAGTTGGAGAGGTCTCGTCTAATGAAGTCAACGCTCCGTTCCCCTCGTGCTCTAATCCAGAATCCCGAAAACTTTCAGCTCGAAATACGTAACCGCTTTCAGTGCCTAGAAGATTGCAATGCAGTGGACGATATGAATGACAAGCTCGTGGAAACTGTCCAAGCGGTCGGAGCTAAGTTCTGCAAGACCCGCCGCAGAAGAACACAAAAACTCTCCGATCACACTCTTAATCTCATGGCTGTTAGACGGGAGATGAGGCTGCAATCGTCAACAGATTTGACAGCATACAGGCAACTGAACAGACAGATCTCCAAATGCATGCGGCGAGACTTACGCAACTTTAATACTGCTCGTATTAAAGAAGCGATCGAGCGGAACCAGGGCTCCAAAGTCTTTGCCAGAGATCTGTCTGCCAGAAAGAGCCAACTGTCAAAGCTGAAGACTGAGTGTGGCAGCATTGTTTCCGAGACACCTGAGATTTTGAGTGCGATTGAGAGGTTCTATGAGCAGCTGTACACATCATCGTTGGAGCCACACGCAAGTGTGAGTAACGATCCAAGGGCAAGTCTTACCCGATACTATTCCGATGATATCCCGGAGGTCAGTCTGAGCGAGATTAGAAGGGCTCTCCAGCACCTTAAAAACGGCAGGGCCCCAGGGGAGGATGGAATTACAGCGGAGCTTCTGAAAGCGGGTGAAACACCGGTACTTGAAATCCTTCAGAAGCTCTTCAATTCCGTCCTCCATGGTGGCTAACTAATCCGGAGGCGTGGAGCAGAAGTGCGGTGGTCTTGTTCTTTAAGAAAGGCGACAACACTCTATTGAAGAACTACAGACCGATTTCCCTTCTGAGCGGCGTCTACGTGTTGTTTTTGAGAGTCATTACGAATCGTCTCGCACGCAGACTCGACGACTTCCAGCCTCCCGAACAAACCGGTTTCCGAATAGGCTTCAGTACTATAGACCACATACATACCCTGCGCCAGATTGTACAGAAGACCGAAGAGTACAATCTGCCACTTTGCCTGGCGTATGTGGACTATGAGAAAGCCTTTGATTCCGTCGAAATTTGGGCGGTGCTACAGTCCCTTCAGCGGTGCCAAGTTGACTGTCGGTATATCGAAGTGCTGAAGTGTTTGTACAGTAGGGCTACGATGGCTATCCGAGTACAGAATCAGAGCTCGAAACCTATCCAACTGCAGAGAGGTGTAAGACAGGGTGACGTTATATCCCCCGTAACTCTTCATCGCTGCATTGGAAGATGTTTTCAAGCTACTGGACTGGAACAGATACGGTATTAACATCAATGGCGAGTACATCACTCACCTTCGATTTGCTGACGATATAGTTCTTATGGCAGAATCGCTGGAGGACCTTGGCACTATGCTTAATGACCTCAATGGTGTCTTCCAACGGATAGGTCTTAAGATGAACATGGACAAAACAAAGATCCAGTTTAATGTCCATGTCTCACCTATGCCAGTAGTTGTTGGGAGCACTATGCTCGAAGTTGTTGACGAGTACGTTTACCTGGGATAAATAGTCCGAATAGGTAAGTCCAACTTCGACCGAGAGGTCAATCGACGGATTCAACTCGGCTGGGCAGCGTTCGGGAAATTACGACACATCTTCTCGTCAGGTATACCTCCATCTCTGAAAACTAAAGTGTACAACCAGTGCGTGTTGCCAGTGATGACTTACGGATCAGAGATGTGGTCCTTCACTGCTGACCGTATGAGGACGCTCAAGGTCGCTCAGCGAGCTATGGAGAGGGCTGTGCTCGGAGTTTCTCTGCGTGATAGACTCAGAAATGAGGATATCCGCAGTAAAACCAGAGTGACCGACATAGCCCAACGGATTAGTAAGCTGAAGTGGCAATGGGTCGGCCATATAGCTCGAAGAACCGATAACCGATGGGGAAGAAAGGTTCTCGAGTGGCAGCCTCGTACCGGTAGGCGTAGTGTAGGGCGACCCCCCACTAGATGGAGTGACGACCTGGTAAGACATGCAGGAAGTCGATGGATGCAGGTGGCTCAGGACCGTGCTTTGTGGCGTTACTTGGGGGAGGCCTATGTTCAGCAGTGGACTTGTGAAGGGCTGTAATGATGAATGATGATGATGACACACAGAGGAGGATGAAATTTATATAATTTGAAAGTTGTGGCATAAATGTGCCACATGTTCAATATTTTTCCAAAGTTAATTTGGATTTTTTTTCTATTAAAATTTCATGCACTAAGAATTGTTTGATTTAATGAAATGGAATAGAAATAAAACTCTTTAACAAAATTTCTTTAAGGCAAGGAAATGTTCATCGTGCTGACGGACTCCACGTGTTTTCAAAATATTTTTGATACCTCTCCGCAATGCAAGTTTCCTCACGATGTTTATGATTTTAGCGTACTGTAAAATTTATAGCGAAGGCTAAAATTGTAGATACTGTTCATCAAGTCCAGGAAGCACAAACTAATCTAATACACACTGATTGCTAACGGTCGTTAATGAGGATATAGCGGCGGGTATGGTTTGCTGGCGGTTCATTAATATTGCACACAACAGGATTACTTTGATATTAAGTTTTAAATATTTTGTCTATAACCGAACAAACAAACATATAAATATTATTGGTAATAATAATAAAAAATGTCGGTTAGTTCATTGGCTGCAAAAAGACCCTTTCGTTGCATCATCATAATCATCATTACAGCCCTTCACAAGTCCACTGCTGAACATAGGTCTCCCCCAAGTAATGCCACAAAGCACTGTCCTGAGCCACCTGCATCCATCGACTTCCTGCATATTTTACCAGATCGTCACTCCATCTAGTGGGAAGTCGCCCTACACTGCGCCTACCGTTACGAAGCTGCCACTCGAGAATCTTTCTTCCCCATTGGTTATCGGTTCTTAGAGCTATATGGCCAGCCCATTGCCACTTCAGCTTACTAATCCGTTGGGCTAAGTCGGTCACTCTGGTTTTACTGCGGATATCCCCATTTCTGAGTCTATCATGCAGAGAAACACCGAGCATAACACTCTCCATAGCTCGCTGAGCGACCTTGAACGTCCTAATATGGCCAGCAGTGAAGGACCACGTCTCAGATCCGTAAGTCATCACTGGCAACAGGCACTGGTTGTACAACCTAGTTTTTAGAGATTGAGGTATACCTGACGAGACGATATGTCGTAATTTCCCGAACGCTGCCCAGCCGAGTTGAATCCGTCGATTGACCTCTCGGTCGAAGTTGGACTTACCTAGTCGAAATATTTGTCCCAGGTAAACGTACTCGTCAACAACTTGGAGGATAGTGCTCGCAACAACTACAGGCATCGGTGTGACATGGACAATAAACATGATATTTGTTTTGTCCATGTTCATTTTAATACCTATCCGTTGGGAGCACTTTGAGAAAGTACCTTGTTCAGAATCGTTTCTGAATCGATTCCTATCATTTTTAATATAGGTAATTTTATTAACCAAAAATAATTAAAACTACGTAAATTACAGTCACACTAAATCTGTACAGTCAAAACAAACTGAAATGGATTGTAACTTAGAGCAATAAGACTTTTAAGAGTGCAGTTTTATTTGTATTATTACTAATTCTGTTATTCAATAAAAAAATGAACTTATTCCAAGCACGTTAAAGTCTTTGCGTTCGTGGATTTGTACTGTGACCACAATATTTTTCCGGAATTAGTATAACTAATTTGATAAATCTAGACTCGGAAGTTAAAAGCACTTAAGTCAAATCTTTTTGCATACAAAAATTTTATAGTGGAGGGTTATATTCGATTGGTGTGAAAAAAATGTAGTACGGTTTTTATTTTTATTGTTCTTTGTTACATAATCACGAACTAGTTACACGTTAAATTTAGTATATTTCAAACTTATTATTATCTGAAATATCTGACTTAAGTTTTTATGTGCGCAAAAAAATCGCAACTTAAGTGTTAATTACTGCAGCATACAACTACGTAGCTTATTAATGTTTAAAAATATGAAAATGAACTATCAATAACATTTAATTATAATAATGCTTATTAGTTAAGTTTTTATAATAAACTAAAAGCTACTTTCTTCAGAACTTGATATATCTGGATCAACGTCAGTTGTGTCTGTACAAGTTACTAAATTCTGGTAAAAATTATGGAAACATTCCGGTATTAAAGATAAAAGTGATATTATGTCACGTTTTTTTTTCAATGCTTATTGGTACCGGCTTTGCAGTAATCTGCATCAAATTAAATTCCTTTTCTCGTCGCGTGTTCCGTTTGAAATTAATGGTATTGAAACATTCATCTCTTGACAGACATTTTTTGTATGTTATGACGCCATACTCAGCTTCGTAACACAGCCACTTCACATCATGCCATTTGAAAATATTTCCATCACGTCTTTTTTTTTTCGGACTACTAACGACCCTTTCAATAATCCAGCGAAGTCAAAAAAATCTGCTTGCCGCATTTCTTAAATTGTAAATTTTTTTGTTGCTCGACCTGACTAATTGCATCCAATCATGTGGATGATAAATTTCAGTTTCAGTTTTTTTCTTTTTTTTCTATAATTGCATAGTCCAAGTCCACCTACATATTTGTATGACCAGGTACCAGGTGATTTATTAACTAAATAGAGGGTTTTACTGACAACAAGTAGGTAAACATTGCAGCCACATGAGTGTTCTTATTTTGTCCTCTGCAAGTATCAGAGTACAAAATTACTTCTGAAACTTCTTCAGGAAGTTCTTTTAAATATAAAAACAAACAAGAGGCTATTTGATTAGCTCCCCGACCCGAAATTCCCTCATGCCACATGTGGTGCGTTGACATTACAGTTCCGTTATCATGTATCGTTAGATTAAAGGTCCAAAGTTGTCTTTTGTAAAAGGCTACAGATGATTGCAAAGCTGGGGTTGGCAAGCATTGTTGTAGGTCAAAAGACAGACACATGATTTTTTATCTGTAACTGCGGTATTTTTGTCAGATTTCTTTTCATTGTAAGCCATATCAGCTGCTAGTAAGTGTGCGTCCCGTTCTGTTTCAAGAGCAGATTTTTTCGTCTCGTCCGTAGCAATGTTTAATTTCATTTTAAACAGGTCGCAAGTGTGACATGTGTCCACTTTTGGTTTTTTGAAACTTAAATTTAATTTGTGGAATTCACTACGGTAAATCTTGTCACTTATAGGATTTTCATGTGAAGTTGAATAAAGAGAATACATTTTTGATATTGTCAAATGCGATGGTAAATATTTCCGGGTGCTTTTGCGTCTAGTGTAATGGCTTTCATAAAGCGAAAACGAATTGATATGTTTAATCACCTCTTCAATTTTTTGTTCAGAATGTTTGTTCGGTGGTATATTCTTCCCACGTTTATTTTTATAATGCCACTTGAGCTGCTACGTTTCTTTAACCCGATTAGTTTTACAAAATTATCACTTATTGATAGGGTTTTTAGAAAACACCCTTGACACACCGATATTTTTTCACTATTAACGTTGAAATTATATTTGTAAGTGTGCTGTCTACATTTTTGTTTGTCAGGATCTTCGACATGAAGACGTTCAGTTTTTTCTCTTGGATAGTGATCAAAGATGAAATGAATGCTGCCCTTAAATCGTAAGACCCAAGATTCCAAACCTCCTTGTGTATCAAAGCGCGCTATTTATCACTTATTTTCTGTCGGTACTTATTCCGACAGTTAGGTAATTCTTTCATTTGACGTTTTCCAATAGTTTTCCCAGAAGCTGTCACATAAGATTGGCCAAGATTTCTTTTTAATTTGTTTTCTTGCTTCTTTTTTCTACAGGACACTGGTTGGTTTTGTTGTAGCAAAGAAATATCTCCAATGTTTTCAGGTGTCTCATTGTCTGGCGTTATATGCATATCCACTGATGCATTAGGAACAGCAATTTCCATTTCTTTATGTTGTGTAAGTAAGCTAGGACTGCCCGGAGAGTAGTTAGGATCGGCCACAGAATCGTCACTAGAAAATTCACTTACTGTTTCATCTTAAAGTTTGTTTTAGGGTTCCAGATGTACTTGGTTGTGGATTACTGAATAAGTTTTCGTCACCTGTAAAAAACAACAATAATAAATACTGATAAGAGATTGGAAATTGTGATGTTTTTAAATATAAAAAAAACTTTCTAAAGAGGTGTGGTAATCTCAACTAAAGCTATTAAACAGTTTTGCATATTACCTATTGTAATAAAATGATAAACTAACGTTCACATCAGAAAACTTTTACCCCGACACAAATTACTGGGATAAGAGCAGGAAAAAGAAGTTCACAACATACCTGTATTCTCATTCATTGCTGCACTGTCATTATTTATGGCGAGATTCACCAATTTTCTGGCCCTTGAATCCATTGCGACACAGTTAACTTAACGTACACCACCACCGTCATACAGAAACAAATAACAACTAATGAAGAAATGTGTATTTCTTTTGATTTAACTAAAATTTACCACTTTATCATACCCTTAAAAAAGGGGGTAGGTACTTGAAAGTATTATAAAAAACAAAAATGGACCATTGTAAAAAACCACTTAAGTCAGTCAGCTTGCAGTATAAGAAAACTTATGTCACTTTAAGTAATTTTTGTCGCCACTCGATGTGTTGATAAAATGTAAGTTATATGGTACAGTCGGCTGTTGCATCTAAATTAAGCGTCGGAGACTTAAGTGCCTCTTCCAGTCGACGGATGATACAAAAACACGATTTCTGTAACTTTTTAGAATTTAGCGCAAAAATTGACTTAAGTACTTTTGGCCGCCGTGTCTAGAAATAATCAGTGCATAAAAATGTTTAACTAAAAATTCAGTGTATGTATTATGATTATAACATAATACACTAATTGGGGTGTCTGAGGTTGTGCGTTAATTACGTTACATATTGTAGTTGAGCTTTCAAACACGACGAATTGGCGGCATGTTCCTACCACCCTAAGTCCAGCCGATCTTGCCTCTCGCGGAGTAGATCCTCAATACGTGTGCGCCTCTTCTAAATGGTGGGATGATCCACCTTTTCTTCTTAAGCCTGCTGCCGAAATGCAATCCATTTTCACCTTAGTTGCGGAAACTTGTACCAAGGCTCTATTGGAATTTAAAAGGTACTCTAATTTTTCTTTATCAACTAGCTTTACGGCTCTGGTTTCTAGATCTTCTGAGCCAGGTACTCTAACATTACTATGTTACAAAGAGTATATTCTAGAGTTTTCGATTTATACATGATTGTCGTTATCCTAGCAGCAAATTATTGGGTCCTCTTAGAGTCGTAGAACTTCAAAAGGCATTAACAGTTTTAATTAAAATAGCTCAATATATATATATATATATATATATATATATATATATATATATATATGTATATATATATATATATATATATTTTAGCTGACGTGAAGAATCATCACAAACTGCAGACTTCCCGGAAAGTTGATCAGGTAGACTGTGTGCTCGTTTGTCTCCCTTATTCTATAAAAAATCATTGTTACGTAAACAAACTTCGACCATAGGCAAATTTCTCTACTGCACTAGTGTTTCCATATTGTCCACTCTTAATTTTTTTCGAAGCATGAAATTAAAGATAGCGCAAGGCTTATTGTTTATAAATCGAGAACCTTTTAGGAAGAAAAGTTCTGAAATGGTAGTGGAAAAAGCAGTGTTGGACTATAACCCCCTCTAGATGGAGTGACGACCACGACGGAACAAGCAGGGAGTTGTTAGATACGAATGACTCAGGAACGTGCTTTGTGGATCTATGCAGAGGACTTTGTTCGACACCAAGCTTATGATCGACTGAAATTATGATGATATTTGAAGTATTTTTAATGTTGTGTGAATCCGAATGAATGAAAGTGTAAATGTATTAATAAGAATATGCACTAAAAAGTATCATACTAATATTTAATTGCGGCTCAAAAGTGTTTACTAACATCACTTCTCCAAAAGTCTTACGAAAAAGTTAAAAGTTACGAAAAAGGCTAATAAAAAAAAGGTTATGATAGTGTTGGGGAATTTCGAAATGACGATATAGTATTTTGCAAGTTGACACATGATGGGTGTAATTGCTATTCGTATTACTAAATTTAGATTATTTTAACGATATCTTGATACCTTTAATTAACTAAGAGTAGTTACATAGTGTATAGTAGTTACATGATGTTTCTTATCATAAGCAAATGTGGAGGCATCGATTCTTCCGTCAACTCTGATAATGTCACTTTTATCTAGAAATGAAGCTAGAGAAGATAGAGGCACGTTGGAGGTCAAAGTCCCTTTAGTACAAAGAAGCTGTATTTCATTGCGGAAAGACTCACCTTGAGCTATTTTAATTAAAACTGTTAATGCCTTTTGAAGTTCTGCGACTCTAAGAGGACCCAATAATTTGCTGCTAGGATAACGACAATCATGTATAAATCGAAAACTCTAGAATATACTCTTTAGAACATAGTAATGTTAGAGTACCTGGCTCAGAAGTTCTAGAAACAAGAGCCGTAAAGCTAGTTAATAAAGAAAAATTAGAGTGCCTTTTAAATTCCAATAGAGCCTTGGTACAAGTTTCCGCAACTAAGGTGAAAATGGATTGCATTTCGGGCAGCAGGCTTAAGAAGAAAGAGTGGATCATCCCACCATTTAGAAGAGGCGCACACGTATTGAGGATCTACTCCGCGAGAGGCAAGATCGGCTGGACTTAGGGTGGTAGGAACATGCCGCCAATTCGTCGTGTTTGAAAGCTCAACTACAATATGTAACGTAATTAACGCACAACCTCAGACACCCCAATTAGTATATTATCTTATAATCATAATACATACACTGAATTTTTAGTTAAACATTTTTATGCACTGATTATTTATCAAATTAGTTATACTAATTCCGGAAGAATGTTGTGGTCACAGTACAAATCCACGAACGCAAAGATTAACGTGCTTGGAATAAAGTTCATTTTTTATTGAATGACAGAATTAGTAATAATACAAATAAAACTGCACTCTTAAAAGTCTTATTGCTCTAAGTTACGATCCATTTCAGTTTGTTTTGACTGTACAGATTTAGTGTGACTGTAATTTACGTAGTTTTAATTATTTTTACCTATACCTATATTAAAAATGAACAAACCACTTTCTCAAAGTGCGTTAATTATGTTACATGTTGTATAGCTGCCACCCTATTTGCTATGAAAAGCTTAGCATTATCACATGAGTTTAGCCAACCTAATACTACACTAGAGTCCGTCAAATAAGCTTGACGATGAATTTTGCACCTTGGCACTTGAATGACAGTAGAGCCTAATTGAGCATCCAATAGAGAAGCGCAGAGATCAAGTCTTGGGATAGTTGTAGCCGAATTTTAGCGCATAAAAGTTTAACAGTTACGTCACCATTAGCGTTACACAATCAAATAAATACACGCGCCATATGCTAGTTGGGAGACATCACAAAAACAATGTATTTCAATACAAATTGGTTTATAAATTAATATCCGTCTCGGGATTTTCAGCGAAGACAACGTGTCTAAATGGAAAATGAAATGCTGCTAAGTCGATTTTATTCTTTGCGAAACGGGCTCGTCCCAATCTAATTATTCAGCACATAATTATGTTGCAAAATTTTTGTCTTGATTGTGAAAGCGATAATCTTAAAGGTTTAAAAATTTTAAAAGTTGTTGACAATATAGAACTTTTAGTGAAAACTATCGTAGGAGTATATTCGACAAGAAAATGTAATTGATCTATGTGATGAGACCAACCTATACCTAGAGTGTTCAGAGTATTACTGATAACTTGATTGCCTTCTTCCTTGTTTATAGAGCTACTCTCGAAGAGCTCAAACAAGCTTTATCTATACGTTTTAAGTTAAAGCAACCTTTTTTGAGTTCATTAGCTACCGAGCGTTGAATGTGAAGCAGCTCTTGTTTACTATCTGCTCGTAAAAACATCACAATATAGATCGTTTTGATTTAAGTTGCCACAAACACTGGTACTCAAAAAAACTCGCGCTTGAAAAAATGTTACTGTAAAGTTTGAAAGCTTTGGATTCATTATCACGCCATAAAATTAACCGAAGGTTTCTATCCGATGCTCTAAAATTAACTTGACGATACATTTTTCGATGTCGCCCGAAATAATGTATTTGTACAAACTAAATCGTAATAAAATATTAATGAGGGAGTTTTGTATAATAGGCCCTTTCATTTGTGAATCAATAAGTGATTGAACTGAGAAGTAGTTTGCGCCAAGTTGTCGAATACTACACGAAGCTTTGTAGACTCGTTCTTTTTCTTTATCACCGGGCGATGAATAAGAAAATATGCACCAATTGGACTTTTAATAGGGAATCGCAAGAGATGATCAAGAAGGGCTATTCGTCAATAAATTGAACGAAAAGTTCCTTAAGTTGTGGCCTTAATTTGAAACGCTTCTTTAAAAATTCAAAACCTTTTTTTGCTCATGAATATGAACCATCAAGACGTTTTCATCACGTTTACGAACGGTATTCATTAAAAAATGCTCCTGGGAAAGTCTTTCCTCAATTGTTAGAGCTTTGGTTTGTTGATCATCTATGTTAGCAAATTCTTTTTCTTTTATTAAAAAATTTCCTTGAATTTGTTTTGTGGAAATATTAGATTGAATGGGCATGGGGTCACCGACAAGCCAAACAAACTTGGAGCTACTCATAACCGGGTTATATTATCCTAAAGAGCGCCGTTGTGACCCGATAAGGTTTCAGACTAGCATATCGATAGGAGAAGGCTCATAAAAGTTGAGATCTGCCAGTTGAAAGCTAGATAAGTCAAGATATTGTGGGTATAGTCAAACAATACGTAATAACCTTGAAGGAATCATGAGATTGTACGCGGATAGCGCAACACTCTGTGTTTATATTAAGCTGCTTGTTACCAATTCCTATAATATTTATATTTGATGGTTGAGAAGTCAAGTCTTTCTTTTACAATATCAGTAATAAATGAAGACTGGCTCCCACTATCAAGTATTGCTTACACGGTTATAGTATTTTCAGTTTTCGGGTTAGAGATTCGGACCTTAGCGGTGCACAGTAAGACTTGCGGAGCGCAGAGTGCTGACATAGGCAATGTTTCACTTGGAATAGAGTTACAATTTTTGATATTCATATCCAAGTGAAGCATTGAATTATGTCTTTTTTTACAAATACAATAAATTTGGAGCTTACATCCTCGTGTATTATGACCCGGTCTTAAATAATTTTTACAAAGGATTAATAACGTAGCCGTAGGAATCCTCTCTTCAGGAGTTTTAGCGTAGAACACTGGAAACTCGAAAATACGATGATTACCCTTACATACTATACATTCGAAAGTTTTTTTTAGATGGTTTACAGAAGAAGAATGATTTAAACTAGATCCTTTGGAGAAACGACCAGCGGTTTCGTTATCCCTTATTATAGGAAATAGTCATCTGTTTATTTTTATTACTATAAACGCTCTCAAGCACATCTTCTCGATACTTTAAAAAATTAAATAAATCCTTAAGCGACAGAATTTCTAGGAGAGTATTTCTATGCTCTTCCCATTTTATAAATTTAGTGCTATCTAACTTAGCAGACACGATATATATAATTAAAACGTTCCATTTTTCGGTAGGCAATTCCAGAGTACTGAGTTCGCCGAGTACGCAAGTTTTTTGTTATGTGATCAATAATAAAGCGTAAGGACTTTTCGCTCTCCCGCTCACTGTTAAAATTAAATAGTGAATTTAAATGATTGTCAATTAATTGTCTCTTCTTGAGATATATATAATTGGAACTTCCAAGCCTCATTATAGCTTTTATGTGAAACTTCAAAGTTGCAAATAACGCGAGCCGCTTCCCCTTCTAAGTAGAAGATTAAATAATTAACTTGTGAATATTTTAATTTTATCATTATCGTTAATCAATGAACCAAAGATTTCCTGAAACTCTAACCATTTGTAATAAGTGCCGTTAAACTTAGTTATTTGTATTACAGGAAGTTTAAAACTCATGGATTCATTAACTGAAGTAGAATGGCTATCGTTATTTGAACAATGAGGGCTAGATTGGTTAAGCTGCAAACTTTGTTGCACTAATTTACGACCAATAGAATTGCAGTTATCAAAATCTTGTACAATTCACACTCTAAATCAGAGGTTGCTATTTTCTCCTTGATATGGTTATGCAACACTTCGAACTCAAAGAATAAAGACTCAATTTTTGACATTTACTTAATTTGAGATATCCACAATTGATGTTACCCACTTCGACCCATCGATCCCTATAAAAATCCGATGCAGTCGCATGCGCCCGGCAAATACCGAGCGGTCGCATGCAACCGCACCCACCCGCAGCAATGGTTTTCCCATTAAAAGTTATATTTAGAGACTACTTTTCCATGAAGAAGTTTAGCATTATAAAATCTATACAAAATTTTTTATATAATAGTGAGGTTTTACTTCATTACAAGAATACTATTATATTTTGGTAACAAAAACAAAACATACCAAGCGAATGTCGGCAGCGTGGAAATCACAATTATTTCAATATATATTACTCGATATTATTTACGTAAAAAGATAAATTATATTCACAAAAAAAAAAACTTTAATTAAATTTTATAGTAAAATACTATACTAAAACACTAATAAAACACTAGAAAAATCCAAAAATCAACACAATAAAATTCACGCGAAAATGGCGTACGAAATTAACATAGATTATAAACAATTATCCATAAGATAACTTGACTTTTTATTGCACTAGAGGATAGAAAATTTCCTATTAATTCTATAATGTCAAAAGTCTGTCTGAAGACACGTTTTAATGGTTTAAAGTGCTGTGGGTGTGCGCGGTCAAATTCGACCGCCTAAATTTTGACGGAATAGCGCCGCGGTCGCATTCGACCGCTTGAGGGTTGAAGGGTTAAGTCATCAACAAGACAACAACAAGTAATGTTTAAATTTTGTTATCCGACTTTTTATGCTACTACATTTTAAATATAATGTCTTAAGATCCGTCTCTAATTTACCAGTATCAACCGTTGCAATGACGTAATCGAAGGTAGCAAGTAAAAAAATATAAAAATTAAATAATTAATCGCATATGATACGCTCCTCATTTCGTAGCCGCTGAGCAGCAACAGCCGAAGATTATTTTTTTAATAGCTGTAGAGCAGGCGCGTTGAAGCTGACCAGCGCACAAAGACGTTCTAGTTGTAGCTGAGCTGAGAGCTGAGTAGGGTTAGCAGGTACCGGGGGATTATATGCAGAATTCCCCTGAAATAGACAAAAACACAAGTGGCTAAAACTATTTGATCTCGCTTAGAGTATAAAGGAATGAGTGACCTTTTGAGGATGACTTTAAATAACTTAAGGACGAAAAAAGTTGTATTATGTAAGGCAAATCTTTAGTTGTTAATCGTTAAGCAAATAATAAGCCCTTAAAATAAAATGGGGAAGATGACTTGTTTCAAAGTTTGGGGTATGAATTTACGATAGACAAAGGACTGTGAGTATGTTTCGCCCGAAATAGCGTAATATGCAAATTATCTGGGTTTACGCGTGCCTTCTGGTTTATTATATAGACTAAAAGCTATATAATACTCAGGTAAAGAAAGGACTATCGCCTTGTTACGCAACAAATAATGAAATGGAAAAGGAGAATATGAATAGGAACGAGCTCACTCCTTTAAATAAAAGTACAAGCAAGCTGTAGATGCCGGTCTGCTGGTGCAGGCTGCGAAGACGTTGGTACGAAGCTCCTGTTTGTTCTCGATTTACGAAGCTGGAAGTCGTAGTGGTCTGGCTGCACGGCAAACGAAATATTAGCTGATCCCGTGGTATTCCGGTAGACCTAGGTGCTGATAATTGGCTTGGCGTGGCTATGACCTCTTTGACCTTCGCCTTTGACTAATGTGGTCAATTTTAAAATCCGACGAATAGTTAAAACATCCTGTCACGATCACTACTTTTATACAATATGGTACAAAGAAATGAAACTTCAAAGGAGTAAGAGTGATCTATTTTAATTTACTATTTAATTTGCATAAATTTATCTTAAATATATTTAATAGGACGTGCTAACAGATTAAGAGTCGAGAAGGTAAAGGTACATTGAATAGTTAATTTGAACAGTCGTTGGCTGTTGACAGTACTACGTATGTAAATGTGAACGATATGCTATTGGTAGAAGTATAAATATTTTTTTATAAATAATATGGACCTTAAACTTAAACAATTGCGGTGAAACTTAGTGCTATTACTTAGCTTTACAAATCAAACGTATCTACATGTAAGATATAATAATTGCAATCTAAGTTAAATTACTTTTACTTCATAGGAATATAAAAAACTGAAAATTTCTTTCTTATATCTATCTATCATCATCATCATGACAGCCCTTCACAAGTCCACTGCTGAACATAGGCCTCCCCCAAGTAATACCACAAAGCACGATCCTGAGCCACCTGCACCCATCGACTTCCTGCATGTCTTACCAGGTCGTCACTCCATCTAGTGGTCTTTTTATGTTTTCTTAATAATCACGGCCGAACAATCTGTAGTGAGTACACTGAATCAATTGACTCAACTCTACTGAAAGATATTTTCTTGATAAATTTGGAAGATAAAACGTTATTTAAATACCAAATTACAAAACAAATTATTGTGAAGATATGCACTCAAATAACTAAAAACAGAAATAGACAATACCTACTTATAAATGTGGTATCTAAAAATAGACAAAAGGTAATAAATTCGAATTTTCTACTATATACCTTATGAAGATAGTTTTGGAAAGTATAAAAATTTCAATGGTAAAATAAATGTAACCTTACAATTATAATAAAAATGAATTAAAGCTTCTTCAATTGAAGGTATGGTCATCGTGATCAGTGTAAAATATGTAATAAATCTGTAGTAAAGATGTCTGTGATTCTAAAATTAAGTACATGTGACAATTTAGTGTACTGTTGTCTATCTCCTGAATCTTGTTTTTCTGATTTCAATTTTGAATTAAGCAGACCATCCTGCTCAAATATATACTAATTTACGAAACTTATTTACAATATATTTTAATTAACTTTTCTATTTTGATTTTCCATTTAATTTAAAGTATATTTTTGAAATATATTTACTCCGACGATTTGAAAAATCGTTATTGTTTCTAAGAGGTTTACCTTTCCACGAATTCCTTGCTTTCAAACAATAAAGCATCATTAAATGTTTACCTGTTGCCGTCTAACAATTATTTTTTTAAATTATTGAATTTGAGTAGCATTTATTTCCATAAAAATTGAGAAGTAGAATGAAAGGTATAAAAATACGTACTTTTATTTAATATTTCCTGTATCTAAATATAGAAATATTTCGGATGTCTCCTAGAGGACGAGTGATCAAATTGGTCTCATGATATGACGTAATAGTGATGTTAACTTTTGAACTTTACGTGACGAACATAAACTCTCTTTAAAAATGAAGTGGATGTGTTACTTGTCGCACTGTCGATACTGGCGTTTCTCAGTTTGGTAGAAAGTACTATAATAAACATACAAGGCTGACAGATTATTGGTTTTATATAGAAATGTGAGTGACAACTGGGCAAATAATTGATCTAGATCAGAGGTTCCCAATGTTTTTGTCTCGTGGATAACTTTCAAAGTTTTACTATATTCGGTAGACCCCCTGCAGCTACATTTCTACTGTATTCCTAAAACATCTTAAAAATATATCACCCCAAATTGGGGGTGTTTGTGTCATATTTATTAAAATAATACTTGTGGTTGTACAAAATTATAAACAATTGTTATTACAAACAATCAACAATTGACAAAAATTCAAGAATAAACTCTAAAATGTAAATCAACAACGAAAAATAGTCATACTTTTAATGAGACGGATGTACTTGACGAATTGAGTTTTGTAAGAAGTAATCTCAAATCTCTCCATTCTATGATTTTCAATCTGATTTATTTCTTAACGGGTTGGTAACGGCATATTTTTTCCGGCACTGCAAACACTGACTTTCATTTTCACTTTCATTCACTCACAGTCACACTTTTATGTTCAAAATCCCGGAAACAAATGAATAACGTTTTGTTCTTGGCATTCGTGAACATTGAGCGTTTTTCAAAAGAAGTTTTCTCTAGAAAATTACGTGTTCTATGACTTTAAATCCATATTCAAACAAGCTAATTGTTTCAAAACTTAAGTAGTTAAAATATGATTATTGATGTATTCAAAACAACAAAAATGTGTTTTTTTTTTTACATAAAAATAGGCATTATGAGAAAGGCGAAAGGTGAATTTTTTGAGTCCTACCCTCGTTTCGCAAAGTTCCGAACGAAAAATATTAATATTATCTTACCCTTTTCTTGTATAGTTGTATATAATTTGGTAGAGTTATGCCATCTAAATTCGGTAATATTCCTTATTTTATTTATTTATAGCACAAAATAATATAAAATACTCATTTTAACTTGTCCCTTAAAATGCCGGTAGTGGAAAATTTCATATACGCTACGTTGAATTTATGACTTAGAATGAAAATAAATAATAAACTAAGTGTTGTTTTTGACAGTTGGTAGCATTTTAGCTAGCAAACAGCCACTATAGTAGTTTTTGATAGTAGTCGAGTTTGTGAAATGCAAGTGAGTGGTTTGGCGTCATGTCGTCTTGTTTTAATTTTCCACCACGAACTTGACTATTTGAGGTAAGTTACAATTTTTTGGCAATGACATTATAAGAAAAAGAGGTAGATAGGTTATATGCGCACCGCAAGTGGCACGTAAAAACTATGCTAATTAGCGAACCTGAGCTCAGTCGTCGCGCTTTCGTCGCGTCATTGACAACGGCGTTGATAGAAATTCGTGTTTTGTTTTTGCACCAAAAATGTCGTAATATGTGATGAGATTCTGCACAAACTACACAGGAAAGGTTTCCAAAAGTCAGAAGGAATCATATTTCATTCGTTTATTATTTCCTTAATTTATTTTCGCATTGTTTACCAATAAAAAATTGTGTATTTTAAAATATATTGTCAGTAAAAATAGAGAGGGATAAAAATACCCCAATGAGTGAGTTTGAAAGAGAAGTGATATTGTTTCTGATCAAAGAATATAAAAAACAGATAGGTATCTTCTGAGTGTCGTAATTAAAATTGTGTACATATAAATCTTGTTTTATTGAAGGGTAAATTAACTATGTCATTATTAATTAATAAGTTCAATTTATTTGTTTTGTATCGCAACGAAGTGGTATGTACGTTCGTATATAAATAATATTACAGCACTCTATTTGATAATAATTTTTTAATAAAATCAATTATATTTTTATATTTTCCTACTTTTAATTCATTTTACTACTTTATTACTTCTATACGTGCCCTCTTGAGTGAATAGCGTTCTAGGCATAAATCACGGTGTATGGTATAATTTCATATCTGATTAATTATTCTACATCGTTCCTTCTACACAAGACCACACACTGTCGCAAATTACATTTGTCTCTTTTACGGTTGCGAAAGTTTAATCATGCCATCCTACTTTGATGTCTAATCGTAATGTAGTGTGCTATTGCTATATTTAGTTATTTATGTGAGCGTTAACGTGCCGTTTTTGACGATCAAATATTGTGTAGGTAACCTATCTACACCTTTTACTTATAATATCATTGTTTTTTGGTATTATAGATTTTGATGGCTTATTAGAAAAAGTGTTAAGAATATGAATTGAAAGTAATATTTAGTAAAATTACATTGAAACTACTGAATTTAGAAGTTCTTTTCTGTGCCAGCGGCATACGTTACCTCTTCTACAGTATTTTATTAGTGGAAAACCAAATGTGACGTAGTGGAATTCTTAAGCATGGCTTACATGTATCTGATTTATTTTGAAGTCTTTATCGAGCTGGTTAATGGTTATAATATAAACTCCCTAATAGTTCTACATTAGTATGAACTAGATTTTATGAACGAGAAAATAAATTGAATTGATCATTACATAATATATTGTTACACTTTTATAATTATTTTCTCTTTTTTTTTCGAGTAGAGTACATGTAGGATGAGGAGTCATACTCAACTGATAATAGCAACAGTTAGGTAGTAACTTGTCATACAAATTAAGATAAAATTAGGCTTATCTTTTAAGAACTCACCATGGCATTCACGGCTACGCTATGATTCAAAAGATACAGAGAAGAAATAAAACAGGACCCAGAAAAGCACGAACTTCACTTGAAAGACTAAAGAAGAATATTATGACGATAACTGAGCTAATTGAAAAATAAAAAAATGGTGTAGGCAATGTCGGGACAAATAAATAAAGAAAAAAAACTTTTTTATGAGCTATACCTATTAGTTCCTACACGTGACACAAATTTCCATTAACGTTACTTGTCCTATTTATGCTGTGAAATTTATATTAAATTTAATATTTGCTTGGTACAAATATTGCTTTAATATAATATAATAATAATCTATCTATTAAACCTTGTTATAATATTAATTTAAATAGCGTATTATAATATAGAATAACTCCATTAAAGACTACAATAAAAGGTAACATAAAGTAGCGTAGAAGAACAATTTTCAAAGAAAAAACGTTGTTAAATTTAAAGTTACTAATTATAGTAGGTTTGTGATTTTTAGACTATTAATATTGAAAAACGTTTGAGTAAAATTATAATATATTCCCGAAAGACAACTGAGTTTTAATAATTATCCAAACTTTGTGATTTAAAGAAACTTTTCAGCTGAAGTGCCTTATTAAAATATAAATTTCTCATTAAATTAAAGACTTATCACATATAAATTAGTATTTTTTTAGGTTAAACTATAGAAACGGTGTTGGGAGGGAGAGGGGGAGGGAAGTGGGTCATGAGAAGCCCCCCCCCTACCCTTAGCCCGTTGCGGAAATGTGTAGTTTATGAGTAATAAACTTTTTTGTAAAATTATAACCTCACTTTTTATACAGGAATTTGGACACAAAGTTACTTCTGCAACGGCTGTACGGTGTTGGGAAGGGGAGGGAGGGGGCGGGTCATGAGAAGCCCCCCTACCCTACCCCCGTTGCGGAAATGTATAGTTTATGAGTAATATTTTTTTTTGTAAAGTTATAACCTCACTTTTTATACAGGAATATTGACGCAAAGTTACTTCTGCAACGGCTTCGGCACTGCAGGAAGTGCAGCTCCTTCGCCCTTGTGTAGCAAATCGCAGGCACCGAAGTGAGCCGTAGCGGCAGAGGCTGGTCGCCGAAGGTGACCAATAAGCCGAAGCTACGGAGGTGAGCGGGCGGGGTTGCTCTCCGTCCGTGCTTACGGCTTTACAAAAACACTCTAGGGTAGGGCAGACAAGAGTACGTGGAGTCGGAGTGTGCCAATTCGGTTTTAGAACCGATTCGACCAATCTTATCTATAAAGTTGCCCTAAATACATATCATATCAATAGTGGTAAATGAAATAATGTAATGTGAATTGTTATAATTTTGTTTTCCGAAAAACTTACCTCACCAATCGTCGGCAAGTGTGTATGATCGGTGAAACACAGAGTGGGCCCAGAGTTGTGCCCTGTGGTATGTGTGTGGGCCTCAGGGTACGATTCTGGAGCCTCTCTTGTTTCTTAATTATGTAAACAATATAAAAGAACTCGGTCTTTAAGGAGACATAACGTTATACACCGATGACACCGCTCCATTCTACTTTGGCCATTCTATAGACTCTGTTATTAAAGACGCACAAAATGACTTAATCTTCTAAATACCTGGTTTCAATGCAATCGGCTCACTATAAACATATCAAATACAAACTATGTAATATTTACAGCAAAAAACAAAAAAAAAGTCACACTACACGACATTGAAAATAAATAATCAAATTATAAATAAAGTTAATAAAGAAAAGTATCTGAGACTGATATTAGACTCGCACTTAACATAGAAAACACATATTTCTAAAATTAAAACAAAATTTACTTCTCTTTCTGCTGCCCTACGGGTACGGTTTTAAATATAATTTCACCGCACCGAGTTCGATATAATATTGTTGCGCGCCATAAGTAATGCCTGGTATATGGCGGGTTATTATTAGCGCAATCTTGTATCGAGTAGCAGAAATAGGAGCGTCAAGATTTTTCTAGAATTTTCCCACTAGCGCCATCTACTGTCGAGTTGTGAGGGCTTTCTGGAGGAATAAAATTTGATTGAACATTCTAAATGTTTTTGGTGGAAAAGGCAAAAAAATAAAAAAAATAAAGTCGTTACGGAGCGCGACCGAGGCAGTATTGAATTGGAGAGACAAGCGCAGAATTCGGAGCGAAATAAAGTAAACTAAAGTGTTAAAAGTAAAGTGTGATTAATTATTAGTGTGTTTTAAGTTTTAATTGGTGAAGTGTAAGAATAATATGTATGCTCCTTTAGTTTAGTAAGTAAGTACGCTACTTTATAACCGTATGTATGCTGAGTTTGCACTATACCTTATTAGCATTATTTTAGATTATTACCAGCGTATTCATTAAGTAGTACGTAACTAATGTAGTCGTTTCCTTGAATAACACCCATTAGGAACCCCAACATTTACATGGCGACCCTGCCAGGATGACTCTGCCAAGGGGTTGTTAGTTTTAGTATAGTTAACATAACTACTTAATAATATATTATAATGTGTCGGTCAACTGTGGAAAAAGAAGAGGTTTTCCTCAGCCAAAACGCGGCTGGAGGCAACAATGACGCCACGTTGAAAGAAATCGGAGGCCACGTGGAGCGGCTTAGCATTGTGACCTATATTGTTCTGGCCATTATTGGACTCGTAGCAGTTTATGTGGGCCTGCGGATGTACAGGAGCTATCACCGCACATGGATCCAGCAGGAAATTGGGATGAGTACCATGCAGAGAATCAGATCATCCATCAGAGGGCGCACAGAAGGTAACCAGAATCAGTAATTAGAAGTGAATGCATAGTGAAAGTAAAAATAAGTGTTGTGGGTTGTTAATTTTTTCGTAAAAATAATAAATAGCAGTGAGTGAGCCAGTTATGCGGAATCATATTTCATAACGCTATAATTCTAAAGGTGCTAAAACCGCGCGCGGACATTCAGTAATAAGACACCAAACGGAAACAAAAGGCAACGTCGGACTTTTTCTTCGCATTTATGTAGAATGTGTTACATTTGTGCAATTCTATTATTAGATTAAGAATATTATGATTGATATTTTGGAACAAAATTATGTCTGTTTAGTAGAAATACGTAATTATTTAGTAAAAAAAGGACAAACTAGATATAAGGGTAATGTTATTTCAACTAAGTTAGATCAAGCAAAAAGCGCATATGAAAACTGTTGTAAAATATATTTACTTATTGGATAAAATAAAGATATTAATTTGAAATCGGCAATAGATATTTATCAGAAAATAAAACAAAAGTACGAGGAAATAGAAAAATTGTGTACTTTTCCCGTTACAGTAGATTTAGGCAAAATGGATTTTGACATAAAGGTGGCGTGTAGTTTGATTCCAGTAACGGACGGTGTAGAGGCCACCACTAAGCGCCTAATAGACTCAGTGGAGATGTATCCTGACATGCTGGACAACCCAGGTAAAGTATTATTAATTACTTTTGTTTTGAAAAGTCGGTTGAATGAAAATGCAAAATTACGAATTGCAAGCTCATACAAAACTATCCAAGAATTAATTGATGATATGAGGAAATATCTTTTACCCAAAAAATCATTTATGGCTATACAGACGAAGCTTCAGAATATTTAACAAGGCTCGAGATCCATTGAGGATTATGTTACGGAGGTAGAAAAGTTATTTACAGAGCTGACAATTACTCAGGCAGATGGAAAAGAAGAAGTATTCTCGATTTTAAAACCAATCAATGAAAGTTTTGCCATAAAACGTTTTTCAGATGGCCTGCGTAGCGCAAAAATGAGCACCATCATCTCAGCACGTGGCTTCAGCAGCTTGAAAGATGCCATACAAGCAGCAAAAGACGAGGAGTGCACGTCTTTCCAACCACCAGGTAACATTTTGTATGCATCTAAAAATGGACGCCACTCGGCACACAATATTAGACGTTCTCAAGGTCAACGAAGAATTTACCGTAGTCAATATGGTAACAATTACCATCGTGGGCATAAATTTAATAACCACTACAATCAAGGACAAGGTTCTAGCGGAAATTCTAGAGCAAATTATCGTCCTTCATATAATAATCAACCAGGAAATAGAGGCTCTAGATATGTTAGGAACCGTGGACGAGGTCAAAACTCATTTCCAGTAGAAAAAGTAGCTGACACTCATCAATGCGATAAAGACGACAATGCAGGTACATCGAATCAGTTTTTTCGATCCCAAGCATTTTATATATGTTACTTTTTATATTAAAAACATTAAATACTATTGGATTATTGATACGGGTGCAACATTGTCAATTATTAAAAATGAAGTACTGCCAAAAGATATCATTGTTAATAGAGATAATACTATAATAAATGGAATAGGTGGTCAGCGACGATCTCACGGTTCTGTAAATTTAATATTAAAATACGAAAATGCCACGTTTCAGCATAATTTTCTTGTTTTTGATTCGCTACCACTAAAAGCAGACGGAATCATAGGCTTAGACTTTTTAGAAAAATTTAGGCGAATATTGATTTAGGTTCAAATAATTTAACACTTTTTAACAGTAATAAACAACATTATCTACATTTTGTTGATGAACATGGTAGGATGAAAAATTCTATGATTATTCCAGCACGCTCGGAATCAATTCATTTTATTATTGTGAATGAGGATGTAACTGGAGAAGTAGTAGTATGCAGTAAAGAGTTAACGAAGGATGTCTTTATAGCAAACGCAATAACTACAGTTAGTAATAGTAGAATTCCAGTTGAAATACTTAATGTTGGTGACAAGGAAGTAAACTTGCCATCTTTCACATCAGATTTGAAAAGTTTGTATAATTATAATATTTGTCAATTTAATAAGACCAATATTGATGTTAACAGGGTTAAAACTTTGCTATCCGAATTAAATTTAAATTATTTAGACGGAGAAGAGAAACAATCAATTGAAGCAATCAATTTTTTATTCAAAAAGAACTTTTGGCAATAGTGTGGTCCGTTTAGTATTTCAGACCATACTTGTATGGAAACAAATTCACCATAATGACAGATTACAAACCCTTAATATATCTTTTTGGTATGAAAGATCCGTCAAGTAGATTACTTAAATTTCGATTAACTTTAGAAGAATATAAGTTTAAAATAGTCTATGTGAAAGGAAGAGACAATGTTGTGGCAGATGCTTTATCAAGAGTTTGTATAACGTCTGATGAACTTAAAAGTATGAATGAACAAGTAATGGCTGTAATGACCAGAGCGCAAAAGAAAAAGCTGAATGAGTTAAGTAAGAGTAATAATGACGATGAAAAGAAGGATCTTAATAAATCCATTAACAATTGGCCTGATCATCCAAGAGTTGTGGATATATTAAGAAAACCGTGTGATTCAGTAGAAATGTGTTTGATTGAGGGCAACAAATTAAAACAAATTAGAGATAATGGCTTGATAACTGAAGAATTTGAATGTTTTACATTTATAGAGGGTAAAAAGACACTATACATTAATCATGATTTCAAGGCGCATTTCTCGCGAGCTGAATTTGTGCAGAAATTAAGCAATTTTTGTGAAAAGATACGTATCAATGAAGTGTGTATAATTAAAAATAATGATAATATAGAATTTATCAAAAGTGTTTGTGATGAAATAACAACGCTTAGTAATTGGTCCGGACCGCGAATATGCATATTACGAGGCGTAAAAAGAATAGATGACGACAACGAAAAGACACTTATTATGAATGACTTTCATTTACATCCAGCAGTCATGCTGGAGTGCGCAGAATGATAAATACAATCAAAAGTCGATACTATTGGCCAAGTATCTACAAGGATATCCAGGAATTTGTTAAAAAGTGTACAAAATGTCAGAAACATAAATATTTTCGTAACGTAAAAGAACCGATGGAAATTACCACAATAGCTTCCTCGGCTTTTGAAAAGATATACTTAAATGTAGTGGGCCCCTTAGATAGAGACGAAAATGGTAATTGTTATATATTGACTATGCAATGCGAGTTAACAAAATTTGTACAAGCTATTCCTTTGCAAAACAAAGAAACAGTGTCCATTGCAGATGCATTTCTTAGACAGTTCATATTAAGATTTGGTATTCCGACGACAATAGCTACAGATCGAGGAACAGAATTTATTTCTGCAACCATGGAACAGGTTTATAAAATACTTAATATAGAAAAATTATCTTCTACAGCCTATCACCATCAGTCGATTGGAGCTCTTGAAAATGCTCACAAAACTTTGGGTGCATTTTTAAGGATCCAGTGTGACAATCATACGGATACATGGAGCTATTGGTTACCATTTTGGTGCTTCAGTTTTAACAACACAGTCCATTCAGAAACAAATTACACGCAAAACAAATCAAACAAAGTTTTCCAAAAACAAGTTCATATGGAACTTGTTTTTGGAAAACTTTGTCAAATACCGGATAGCATATATAATACCGTAGAACCATTGTATAATATAGATAATTATCCATTACAATTAAAATACAGGTTACAATTAGCTCATGAAGATGCAAAGAAAAATTTGTTGATTAATAAGCATAAACGGAAAGAAATATATGACAAGTCTGTCAATTCTGCAAAATATGAGAAAAATGATTTGGTTTTAGTAAAAAATGAAGCACGTAGTAAATTAGATGCAATATTTAAAGGTCCCTATACAGTTATGGAAGATTTAGGTTGTAACGTAAAAATAATTAAAAATAATAAAATTGAATTAGTACATAAGAATAGGACTAGGCCTTTTTGTCAATTGATTTGAATGTAAGATTTAATTTTAGATAACATTGCAATGTATAATGATAAGGATAAACGTATGTACCATTTTATTTGTAATAAGTAACTTATGTCTATTAAACACTATTATTTTAAAAGACAATACTTCAAGTAAATATCTAGGAAAAATTATGTAAAAAAAAAGGATGTACCTAATTCTTTTTTTTTTTTTCTATGTCCTCGGGAGGTGAAGTGTAAGAATAATATGTATGCTCCTTTAGTTTAGTAAGTAAGTACGCTACTTTATAACCGTATGTATGCTGAGTTTGCACTATACCTTATATGCATTATTTTAGATTACTACCAGCGCATTAATTAAATAGTACGTAACTAATGTAGTCGTTTCCTTGAATAACACCCCATTAGGAACCCCAACATTTACATTGGTATTCGGTAATTAAGGTGTCACGAACCCTAAGCTCGTAACAATATATATAATATATATATATATATATATATATATATATATATATATATATATATATATAACTCTCTCATAAAACCGCATTTAGAATACTTGACTGAAATTTGGGGCACCGCTGCAAAAAAATCTAGAACCATTACAAAGGTAATAAACGAATTAAAATATTGTTTAAATTTGAGTTCCTTACACCAACAAATCTATTGTATAAAGAAACAAAATTATTAAATAAAACTCAAACATATATATAGAACTTGTATATTAGTAAGAAAAACATTAAATAAAGATATACATATTCAAATAACATTCACATACAAACAGCAAATACAAAAAATTGGATTGTGCAAACGACCTTTGCCTCCTAATCCCAAGAACTAATTATGGTTAAAAAAAACTTAATGTACCAAGGTGCGAAATTTTATAACCAATTACCGAATACCAAAGAAGCAAAATCAATGCCAACATTTAGAAAGCACTTAAAAATTAACATCTAACCAGAGCGTACCTTGATTGCACTATTACACGCGTCGCTTCTAGCTACGCTGCGTCTGACTAAGGTGCGCGTCCAAGCATTGTTTACTCCTTGGCTATGTAAGTTTTATAAAAGTACCCTGTATATTGTATTATGTTTGTTCTTAGAAATAAAAATTGCTAAAAATGTATAATTACAATTGAATGTGTTTGAATGAAATTGATTCGATATATTAGTGTGCGCATAGGATAAGATTATTATTTGTTTGTATGTATTTAATCTTTCTCATGTAAGTGAATTGTTGTAAATTCTTATGAGTAATAAAGATATCTCAAACCTTCTACTCAATTCAGTGTTTGAACTGAGTCTCGAATATTTTTGAAAACTTACCTAGTGAATGATGCTATCTGCCTACGTTGATAGGTAAATCCAAGCCAAAATTTTTGTTCTTTATTATGAAAACCAGAAAATTTTTCGTAGACCCTTCCTTATAACTTGTGAACCACTATTTTCTTTTCACGTCTACGTAGACCACCATGTGGTCTCCTATGGACCCCTGGGCGTCCACCTGGACCACTTTGGGAATCTATAATCTAGATGGAAAGTTTAACGCTCTCATTCTTCGAGTCTCAGTATAAATAGCAGCTCTATGAATTTTTGTTTCGTATGGTGAGAGTAGAGAACCAGAGACAATTTTTACTGGAAGTGAAGCATTTTATCTTAGTCCTCAAGGGTGGCAATACATCTGCATTTTTATTTCGTAGTTGAGGTTATATTTAGATGCCTATGAGTCTACTTACCATCAGGGGGACTATGTGCACGTTTATCATCCTTGTATAAATAAAGTGGATGTTGTAGCTCATAGATAAGTATATTCCTCTAAATATTTTTAGAAAACAACTAAAAGAGTCACTTTTATAGAAAGAATATTACACAGTCAATGCCTGCTTTGTATATAAAGATCTTAGCACACATTCCATACATTGATTGACCTATCACTAGATTCCTTTAACAGGTCGCGTCTACCTACAACTACTGTTGTATAAAAACAATTATTGTTTATAAAAATATAATAACTTATCATCTTTTCATTTAGAGGTCAGGGAAAATGCTATTAATTAAATAAAATGTTGAGGTTATAACAGCTGTCAGATAAGGTCTGTACACTTATTTTTCTTTCCATACCATCGTATAAAACCATCAAAAATCGTATCTAATCATAAATTTAATAAGTTATAAAAAAAGAAGTTGGTTACTTTGAACATTCATAAATCACATGACAAATGAACAAGTTTTTTTGTAGTCTGAAACGGAACGTGGAAAACACGTTTTTAATATATTTTGGCATGCCTTCTGGACCTTTGAGCCACTGTAAAAAACGTTTCGTCTCCAAAAGTCTATTGAAAATGATAAACCAAGTAACATTACTTTTTTCCTGGCTTTATTTAAAAATTCAATTATGCGATACGAAATAAGAAAAAAATATGCAATTTTATAAGATATTTTATATCACTAGACGCGGAATTTTCAGGTCAATAATGGACATGATTCTTTAGTAAGCTAACATAAATTCACCTAAACGTATTTTGTTGTAGCTATTTTATCTGTAAAAGTGTAGTGACAATTAACTAAGTAACAACTATTATTATTATGATATGTTGACGTTCAAAAGTGCTTTGTTTAAAGTTTATATGAATAAAGATATTTGATTTGAATTGATTTGACATATAATATCAATAATTAAGAATCAAATGAGGATGCCTTGTTTTATGATATGTTGGCGTTCATAAGTAGACCACTATGTGGTCTTCTTGCTCCGCTAGACCACTGTGTGGTCTCCTTATTAGTCTAGCATACTGTTACTGGTGTAAGTATTGTGGAAGATGTATGTGGATCGGATCATCTGCCAATCTAATTAGTGTGTACTTTGGAGCTAGTAGTAGAAACCGAGACCCTATCGCTCCACCATTTTCTAGTCTAGTCGAGCGGATTTAGAACTGGCGTTCTGTGGCCTGATCGAGTCGAACTGCTGAATCAATACCTTGGACAATGCACTCTAGTTTATTAACACTGGATAGATTTAGCTTCGCTTAACACTACTGGGGACGGTACGCCGTATTGTTGAATTTGAAATTGCAAATAGTTGAAATTTGTTTGTAGCTACACACGCAAATACTGTAGGTAAGTAGACGCTTATTTATTTTAGTTTGACCCGCTGTAGTTTTCTGTTTACGTGATTCCGCAATTCGTAATATTTATACGAATTTATGTGCATTCTTGCACTATAATTACAAATAACTATGACGCAAAGGATTTTTCCGTGTGTTAAAGGATATTTTCATAATATTATATGGTTGTTTATATATTGAGAATTGCTTAGATTTTCATTGTAAAATTCTATAGAACAAGTCAAAATTAGGTAACAATAATAAGAAAAGAGTCGAGATCAAGTGCAATGTTTTGCCTTATACATATTTCAAAGCACTGAAGTAACCTTAAACGTCAGCTCCAATATACTTTATTTGCAATTGCATCCCTTGATTAACCATATAAACCAGTAGATTATCAGAAGAATGTTTTTATAGATAAGATAGGGTGACAAAGGAGTACAGTACACACACACACACAGTACACCTGATGGTAAGTGGTTGCTGTGGCCTATAGGTATCTACATCTAACCTCGATTACGAATCAAAATGCAGATGCGTTGTCACCGGTGAGAACTAAGATAGAATGCCTTGTTTCTACTGAAAAGGGTCTCCGATTCTCTACACTCACCATGTGAAACATAGCAGCATTAAGCTACTATTTTCCGCTGGTATTCTGTGAGAACGTGGTCCTTCTGCGGTCAAACTGACCCATTCGCGCTACAGCTATTTTACTAATATAACTGCAGAATGGCTCTACCACGCATAAATGTATTATGTAAGATGATGTAGGATTATTTTGAAAATACTTAATTTATTGATAATTCTAAATTATGGGCATTTTTATAGAAGTAAAAGTGAAAAAATGTATTTTGTCCCCCATAAATACCAACATTTATACGTATATACCTCGAATAGGAATCAAAATGCAAGCTAAGATACAACGCCTATTTAGCAATAAATAGAGTACCCGGTTTCTTGTCACTCTCATACGAAACAAAGCAGTATTGTGTTGCTATTTCACGTATAATAATAACATAACAAAAGTTTAAGTTGTATGAAATGGCCGTTTATTAAATAAACTAAAGTAAGTTTTTTTTGTATATTGCATGCCTTAAACGCAGTGCTTAGGTATTTTCTACTAGCGCCTAAAAATCAGGAATCCAACGTTTTGTCGCAAGAAATCGTAGCTAACAATCATATTTAACATATAAATGATATAAAAAGCACATTGTCAGAAAGATAAATGATTACTGAAATTATTATTAACTTTTTAAATCTACTCATTGCTCTTTCTACCAAGTAGTCAACTCACTGTAGAAATACTACACTATAAAAATATTCCACAAAACCAAATTTGATACTTACTTACTTACATGCTTGACCAAGGCAAAGAATATATACTATATACACGCGAAAAGAAACGACACTTAAGCATGTGTGCACGTAAAATCGCTTGTGGCTATGCGTGGGTGTATGGATGTGCGCGGGGGGCATTGAGAGGCGCGCGGGGCGTGGAACGAGCAGTCGCCGACTACCATGGCCGATATTTGTCAGTGTTAGTTAATATGAATATATTCGTCAAGTGATATTATAATATTTCAATTAATATATGAATATTACTTAGAAATAATAATGAAAATTTTAAAAGTAATTGAAAAATTCAAAAATATATAAGAGTAAATTAATTTTTAAAGGATAGTAGGTAATACTGATTATTACGTACTTAAATACTAAGTGTTGGTTATTTATGATTACCATTAACTGTCGTGCATATTTGGTTTTGTCGGAAGTTTTAATATTCATTTGTAAAAACATTTAATAAAAGTTGATTTAAAATTGAACGTATCTTTCACTACCCAAATACATAAGATTACATAATATATAACATATACCTACTATGTATCTTCTTTGGTAATAGTCTATAATATTCCATTTCGGTTCGATATCAACCCTAGCGTTACACGCTTCGACTCAAGGTCACCGGCGCTTAAGCTCTCACGTACAGGGAGTGTCACCGCTGTGACCAAGGTAAGATATTATTATTAGTTTTAAAATCACAGATTTTCATTACAATATATTGTTTCGCTAAAAGTGCATAGGATTTATATATAGACATACATATACGTCTTGAACTCCATGGAGTGACCTAAGTGTATGCTAAATTAAAATACTGGTTAGATATGAATGACTAGATGAACAACTTTTTGGAAACGAAATAAAGTTGATGAGAGAAATAAAATTATTAACGAGTCAAGCAGAGAAGACTAGTTTTACGATAGTGCTTCCTTATTTTTTTTTTTTTTTTTTTTTTTTTGAAAACGTTACCCCTACACTAGGATATTCTCCTGTATCGTGCAGGCAATTTGCATACATAAATTGCACAAGGTCAAATATCCAGACCCGGATCAATTAATTGTAGGCCATACAAATACTCGTTTCGTGCGGGATTCAAACCCGCGGCCCTCAGCGCTATAACTCATTGCTAAGCTACTGCACCACGGAGCTGTCAATGCAGTAATGCCTGAGTACAAATACCTAAAAAATAAAGTAATATTAAAGTTGAATTCCGATCGTTTGAAAATAACGCGCTGGCCCCGACTGCGTATTTCACCCTGGGTGCGTCGCAATTGTAGGTAATTATTTCAGGCAGGTAGCAAGAGTGACAGATGCCTGCTCTCGCTCCTATTTTATAAAGTCCATTTTCAGAAGCTACTCTGTGAGATTATTTTATAACTTTTAATTTTTTTAAGGTTGTCCTCATCACCATCATCATTTACAGCACACTCACAAGTCCACTGCAGAACGTAGGCTTCCCCCAAGGTATGCCACAAAGCACGGTCCTGAGCCACCTGCATCCACCGACTCACTGCAAGTCTTACCATGTCGTCACTCCCTCTAGTGGGGGGTCACCCTACACTTCGCCTACCGGTACGAGGCTGCCACTCGAGAACCTTTCTTCTCCAACGTTTGTCGTTTCTTCGAGCTATATGGCCGACCCTTTACTACTTCAGCGTACTAATCCGTTGGGCTATGTCGGTCACTCTGATTCTACTGCGGATATCCTTATTTCTAAGTTTATTACGCAGCGAAACTCCGAGCATAGCCCTCTCCATAGCTCGCTGAGCGACTTTGAGCGTCCTCATACGGCCAGCAGTGAAGGACCACGTCTCGGTTCCGTAGGTCATCACTAGCAACACGCACTGGTTGTACAACTTAGTTTTCAAGTTTTGAGGTATACCTGACGAGAGAATGTTGTCTTATTTTTTATTAACAGCTTAATTTTTTATTAATTTATTTATAAAAACACATTCTAGTTTTAGCCAATGTAAATTTAATTAAATTTAATTTAATTTAAATAACATATATTACATTATGGTTATAGTTATATTTGTGCTCTGAATCCTGTTAAAACTGTGTTACAGGCCTCAGACATCCTCATCTATTGTCTTCGTTTTACATATAATGTATATTAGTATTATAAAGAATTATGTTAGTTACAAAATAATAGAAAAAGTAATAATAACTTATAGTTAAGGTTATCTCAACCCGTTCTAAAGAAAACAGTGTGTTTTTTCATTAAATAAATGAATATTTTCTTTTTCTTTCTTATATATGATGTTATCAAAAACAAATATCGACGGAAGTTACGAAATATTGGATTATTGAAGAGGTCGCGACTCGAATTATAGATTGCCGGTATTGCTTGATTTTGCAAATTGAATATTGTTTCCACTCCTCATCCACTGACGTAACAACGCATTTATATCCTCTTTTACTTGATTTTGTTATTTGTTCCTAATATTGAACATATGATATTTATTCCAGAGTGCCATACGTAAGTAGGTGATTTATAAAAATTTGTCAAGCAAAATCGTGCAGTGAATGTGTACCGTTATTTAGTTTACTCATTTATAACGTACATGTACCCAATGGCTCCTTGCTAGCCTCTCTCTCCATTAATTATTATAAAATACAAAATAAATATTATTCGCGCCATCATTCGTAATATGCATATTCTTCAATTTTCATTAATCGACTATAACAACTGGGACAGTAATTTGTCCCTTTAATTTAAGTAAAAGTGTTATATTTATGTTATAAAATTATAATTTATGTTGTTATGTTTTGTAAAATGAGCGAAGCTCTCGCTCTCACAGAACACCAGCGATAAAATTGCAGTTTATTGCTGCTGTGTTTCGTATTGTTAGAGTCGAGAACCGGAGACCCTATCTTCCTCGAAACGAGCCATTCCATTTTAGTACTCAGGGTTGACAACGCGACATCTAAATTTTGATTCTTAATCGAGGATAAATGTTTGAATAACTGTGTGAACAACGTAGATGTCTATGGGTGACAGCATCCACTTATCAGGTGGACTGTGTCGTCGCTTGTCAAACTTATACTGTAAAAAAAAACCCGTTGGCTAAGCGCAAAACTATAACTTGTAAATTTAATGATTTCTTATATTTACTCGAACACTACACATTGAAATAATACTAGTTTTTACGGAATTTATCGCGTATATTTAACCTTTTAAATACCCGACGTTTCGAGCGCTTTACAGCACCCATAGTCACGGGGGGAACTGAGATATTCAACGTCCAGATGTCATAGTTAACCGCGGTTACCATATAGATTAAAATTTAACTTTTGTTCCGATCTACACATCCAAAGTTCATACTATGTAGAACGGAACAAAAGTTAAATTTTAATCTATGATAACCGCGGTTAACTACGACATCTGGACGTTGAACATCTCAGTCCTTCCCGTGACCATGGGTGCTGTAAAGCACTCGAAACGTCGGGTATTTAAAAAGTTAAATATACGCGATAAATTCCGTAAAAACTAGTATTATTTCCATTGTAAATTCAAATGTAGATTTAGCACTTGCTCGGCGATGAAGAGAAATATCGCGTGGAAACCTGCATGTCTGGAGAATTAAAATTTTAAGGACATCTGTCCCCAGATCACATGTGTGACCTGGGGAGCAGTGGAACCATAGTATATAGTGGGTTACTATGTCGTCTTCCTTGAAATGATAAGAGGCACTTCCTAAATGGCGTGACAATATACTATAGCTATAGCATATACGCATATAGACAGAAAATTAAAAAAAAAAACTATAAATATGTTTAACTTTACCCAAACAAACAAGTGCTTCAAGTAATAAGGGGCGTGATTAAGTTTATTTTATTTTGAATACCATTTGTTGTTTATATTATTTTAATTTGGGGTACAGCAAGGAACCTTTATAGTTTCGCCATATCCGTCCATCCATCCGTCAGCAGTTTTACTCAGAGACCCCAGGTGTTATAAACCTTTAATTTGGCACAGTTGTAGATGTGAATCTGGCCTACTAAACTGTGAAATAAAATCTTAAAAAAACATGTTTATTTTTGATACCTCCCATACATGTGTTTTTTTTCCCCGTCGTTTCCATCGTGTTGAGTGTCATTAGATAGGCCTTTAAAACATTGGGGTTATGGAACAACATCTTTTCGATTCAGGGGTCCGTTTTCGAAATATTTAGCTTAAAATTGGTATTCTTTTATAAGAGTCGTGTGCCAACTCCCCCAACTGCTTTACAAACTAAACCGGTGTTTTTGGAAATGTGGAAAGTATTCACGATAGTAGTGTATGTAATGAACAACGACAAAGAAAAATTATCACAGCTAAGAAGGCTCAACAACTTAATGAGTAATACTCCTTCAGTTACGATCGTTCTATTTGGTCCCGTAGTCGAAACTCACTTCATAATACGCTCATATTACCAAGAAGGTTTCTAAGTTCACGTACGGTGAAACCTTACATCTTTGCCCACATATTTCGGTTTTTATTACTTTTTTCAAAAAATATCCACTTTATTTTGATGGTTGCTAAAGCTTTAAACGACACTATATGCAACAAATAAACTGTTAAAACCAGGTGAATTAATTCCTAACAGATGCTGAGAAAAAACAAAAACAGACGCGGGCAAAGTTATCTCCACTTTCTTACATCTTTGCTCAACCTAAATTTCTCAGCAACTATAAGCTCTATGATTTTGATTTTAAGATATAATTGTTAGCAAACCGACAATATTGAATACCAATACATTTTCAAATAAATAGAAGTCCATTTTAAGTTTTAATGGCGGTGGGCAATGTTATCACCACATTTAGTCACACTTTCATACTAAGAAATTTGAGGTGCTAGGGCTGTGCCTCAGATGAAAGGAAAATAATAAATTGATTTTGAGGCATTGCATTTTTTATTTTTAAAATTTAAAACAACAACTAACTAAACAACAACAAAAATCAAGAAAATCAATGTTTATAAGTAGTTGGTAGGTAGCGTACCTATTAAATATTTATAAAAAATAAAAAAGGTCTCTGCTAACGTAAGCGTGCCTGTTAGTTACCTGCGTGAGTATTAGTTATAAAAAAAAAGTAAGCAGCGCAGAAATTTTTTATCACACGCACCCAAGGCAGATTATCGCTCCTAATACAAAAAAAATAACAAGATATCTCTTCTAGAACAAAAAATACCAAAATTAACATATAACAGCCTACAACATTATCCTTATAGTGCTTAGTTCAAGAATTACCTTCTGAAATTGACAAATTAACTAACTTCTTGAAATTGAAAAAACTACTTACTAACAGTCTTTGATGTTACCCTTACGATTCTAGCTCATAATTATAGGTATAAGTATATACACTTCTCATCAGAAAAATCGATACACCTCACGAGTTTACTTATTTAATATAATACGAGGCCAGCTTATACCGACTTTGTTACCACTGATGTACGTAGTTCACCTATTATGCGTACCAATCCATTTTGTCAGCCATTTTTGTCTGCGATCGTTAATGTCTAAAACCGTAATTCTCTTTTAGACTTTTTTTTTTTTTGCAATCGAAATGACGCATAAATCTTATTAAAAACTTTAGCCTGAAACTGAGAATATTTAAGCTTTCTCTTTTGGGAAACTAGCGGTTTCTGACAAAAATTCCAGACAAATATATATACCTATTTATTATATTTAAAATATATATAAAACAGCATCTAGTTACCTATATAGTTATCAGAACAGTAGTTTAGTTCTCAGTGAACAGTAGTTATATTATATAGGTAGTATTATAGTATAGTATTATATTGTTTTTTTTTTTTTGATGTACCTATATACATTTATTTAATTTATTAAGTATATTATTTATTATGCCTAGGTACATGTTTTCTTATTTTATTTCAATAGTGTCAACCCTATTAACATTTTTGAGCTGGGCAATGTTGTCGACCTCAGTCTATAAAATTGCTTACAATATTGCCCACACAAATTTCTCGCTAACTAAGACAGTTGTAAGAAAGAGACCATGATTAAAAGCAGCAACAATTAATGCCCTAAACGTAAATAATAATGAATCTTACCTGCGCAGCGTTTCTTGGCAATGCGGGATGCAAAACTGCAACAATGTTTTTGCACCACCTTCGACACTGTCCCTTTGAAGGTTGCTGACAGATGACTGAATGTAGTTAGCTGCGGTTGTAGTAGTCAGTGTTTCCAAACATATGTTCTAGTTTTCTCTAGGTGCCATACAAAGTTGCCCCGTGTTAAAATTAAATTTCTATAGGTAGTTTTAGTTAATTTTCGTGTTTGGGCAAAGTTGTCCCCCAAGGGCAAAGTTTCTAAGGTTTCACGGTAATGTAACTGGCAACTATAGCCTCTACATTATGCGTGGCCCAACAAGCAGTTAAAAGTTTTTTTTATACGTCAGTTGGCTATTTTTTGGTAGTTTCTATTCTAACCATATACTTAGAGTATACTGGCGTATTTCTAACAATGATGTGGATATTTTAAGCCCGATATATTTGTGATGAAGTATTTAACGTAATTTGCTAATAAGCGTTACATCATTTTCTTCTACTAAAAATGTAATACACAATACCTTTTGTATAAGATTTTGTATGTGTTAAAATTTAATGTATACAGTTGGTGGTAAATAATAAGATGCAATATACGCCATTAGTAAATAAATTATTCATAATTAAACTAGTGATCCGCCCCGCTTCGCACGCGTAATTTCTTAAATCGACATCAGCCCCACCTACCGGGTCCAAATGTAAATCTAAAACATGTAGAAACCCATTCAAACACACACACAAATTATTAATTAAAATCGGTCGAGACGTTTTTCGGTTTTAGCAAGACTACGGACAGCAATTGTTATAAAATTATAAATATATAATTTTTCCAGACCGATCCGACTTAGGGAAAAGAGCCTACTCCTTTTAAAAAGGCTGGCAACGCATCTGCAATTCCCAGGTGAGCCGTATGCTCGTTTGACCACTATCCTATAAATAAATATATATAAAAGAAATTTCATAAGAATATTATTTTTTCCGAGTAGAGATAAACTAATAACGGATTTTATGAAATTCTAGTTGCGGAGCGTTAATTATAAAAAATGACCTTAAAAATAAATAAATAACTTTAATTTATACATACACAATACATGTTGGTAATTTGCTGAAATATTTATATGATTGTCATCTTGAGTTCAACTGAGAACGAATTTTACGAAATGCCTCTCACGAAGGTGATTGCGGGGGCGTTATAATGAAAGTTAAAAAATATGAATTATAGTTTGGGCTATAATGAATAATAAAATTAATCTGTAGAAAATTTTTTGTGCTAGTTTAGCTAGTTTTTATACATAGAGATTAATAATAAATAAGAATGAACAATATATTGTTATTGTAAAACTATTTTAATATATTTTTTCTAAAGTCGTGCGAAGTTTGACACTTAGGTCAGGTACAAATTTATTTATTACGGTGTGCTGGGTGTTAAAAAAGAGTCAACATTCTTTCAATTATTTTTCCGAAATCTTATTTATTAATAACAAAAATATATATAAGGATACAGATGTAAATATCATTGGATATCATAATATGAAATTAACATCTCTCACGCTTGAAAACGCGCCAATCTGTAATAAAAAAATAATGCATCTAGTAACAAAAATATCAAATATATGCATAAGGGACCGGTTCCAGACTAAATCTCCGCTACCGATCTCGTTTCGGCTGTAGAAGGTAGGGAGAGCGTCGCATCACAAGATACAAAAATTACTTATTCCTCGTAACTGATAGCAGTAGAACCCGAGTGACCGAAATAGCCCAACGGATTAGTAAGCTGATGTGGCAATGGGCCGGCCATGTAGCTCGGAGAACCGATAACTGATGGGGAAGAAAGATTCTCGAGTGGCAGCCTCGTACCGGTAGGCGTAGTGTAGGGCGACCACCCACTAGATGGAGTGACGACCTGGTAAGACATGCAGGAAGTCGATGGATGTAGGTGGCTCAGGGCCGTGCTTTGTGGCAATATTTGAGGGAGGCCTATGTTCAGCAGTGGACTTGTGAAGGGCTGTAATGACGTAACTGATAGACTGCGGATTGTGAGAAGTAAAAGGGGAGCGGATGACAGGTTTCGGATAGATTGCCTTATAAAAGAGATATTTTATATTGTAGCTACGCATAGCAGTCGGGTTCGAAACAGTATATTTTTTGTTTTAGCTGTTATTGTGAAGATGCTGCAGGTAACCTCCTGTTTTAGTTTCCATCTTCCGACGCCATCCTCTTATATTATGGTCAACGTCATCTTACTACATAGGGTAATGAATTCTAGTACAACGTCCCTACGGTACCCACCTACCTACACGGTAAAATTAAAAAATAATTTTACATTTAAATTATTTTCATGAATAATTTTATTATTAAAGACACCAGAGTGATTTAACACCAGAGTGATTGAAACGCTCTCCCTGAACTTTTCTTAGCTTATATTATTTCACGTTATACATTAATTAACAACACTAATTTTTTAATTATAAAAAAGGAAAAACAGTATGTAATCCGTAAGAGTATTGTTATTGTAAACTACCACTTACTTCGCCATGTGTTGCAATTTTCATACTGCATTTCGCAGTAATTGGGAAAATCTTTAAAGTCATCGTTATAATTCCGAGCGCAAATATGTTGATACCTGAAAAAAATGAACGAACGAATAGGAAGCAGACATTTAAAATAACTAAAAATAATTTCTTCAGTCGGAGCTTTAATGGTTCAATACGCTACAAGTATGTCTTGGCACTGCAATTCTTTGAAGTCGGCTTTTACTTTGTAAGAAAAGTTCAATTTTTAACCGTCTTAAATAGACTAGCACACATCGTAATAACTACAGAGAAGTATGTCTTTTTAAATATTTATATTAAGACATTTATCCTTAATAGGACTTTTTCTTGAAATTTATATGGAACTATCCATGAAGTGTTGATTAGGTGGTTAGTAGTTGAATTAGGTGTCGTTATATGAGGTCCTGAAAGCGGGTGGAAAACCGGTACTTGAAGTCCTTTAGAAACTCTTTAATTCCGTCCTCCATGGAGGCACTATTCCCGAGGCGTGGAGCAGAAGTGCGGTGGTCTTGTTCTTCAAGAAAGGTGACAACGCTCTCTTGAAGAACTACAGACCGATATCCCTTCTGAGCCGCGTCTACGTGTTGTTTTCGACAGTCATTACGAATCGTCTCGCAAGCAGACTCGACGACTTTCAGCTTCGCGAACAAGCAGGTTTCCAAAAAGGCTTTAGCAACATAGACCACATACAAACATTTGCATGTGAGTGAGTGAGTTGCAGCTTAATAAAGGGGTTAATAACGATTAATGTTACTTAGAGAGCAAATACTGATTTTCAGCTATTACCCTCTTGATGACGAAACGAAAATGAGCACAATAATATAATCAGTTTAAATATGTATGAATGATGTGTCCTTTCAGCCCTACGACTTGCATCTTGCGTCCAATTTAGTAAAATTACTGAAGGGGTGTGTATGTGTGTAAGATTGCGTATAAGTTAAAGCTAATACCTAAAACGCTAAGACAGCCATGATGAGTTAGTAGAAAAAAATGCCATGGTTTATAGCTGGCAAACGAAGTGTTTGGGAATATCTTATTTTAGTTTATTTACAATATAATATGTATTGTAAATAAACTAAAATAAGATATTGAATTTATTTTTATTGTAAATAATTTACACCAACACTTCGTTGCCATATATCGGAAAATGCCTGTAAGCCTCAATTGCGTTTCAAAATTTTGCTTAGCAAACTTTATCTTCGCATGTAAGTACTCTGGTTTTTAAACTGAATAACATTGAAGATAATCCCTCCTAAATGCAATTCTCTACATGATTCTACGTTGAACATGGAAGTAGTGTTCAAGAAAGTAGTAATATGACTTCTGGGGGCGACATCAAAACAACAAACAACATGCATTTTGCACGCGCTGTGTTAGTCTCTTTGAAATGACAGGACGCCTGTGTACTACAAGTAGATACTTCTCAAGCTTTTAAATAAATGGACTTCTATTCCGTGCCCAGCATGAAGGTAATAATTTAATTTCTTCTAACTTTTACGTAAATAGATTTTCTGAATTATCGTGAATAAAAACGAAAATCAACGAAGCCGACATAAGTTTTATTATTTTGTGGCCGGTGAGGAAGGAAAGGGGGAGATCTCCCGCCGGGCAAGGTGTTCTGCCCGGGGAGCGGCCGACACTCCGTGTGATAGTTCGGAGATATTCTATATATGCTGTTTACGATTCGGAATGTTGATAGCGTGATTTAAGCTTCGGTGTGTTTCGCTTGCGGCGCGACGACAGCGCCGCCACATCACCCCCTGCTCAGACCGGAGGTCGATAGTGCAGTCCGATTGCCGGTGTGTCCTTTTAATGCCGGTGGGGAATGCATGCTGTGTGCGTAAGGGCAAGTAACACCGGTGCGAATGATATGCCGATGTGTAATGCATGCCGTACTACGCACTGGCAAGTGATGCCGGTGAGAACAATGTGCCGGAGCAAGTGCCAAAAGTCTGCCTTATAAATCTGCGGTGAGTCGAGACGAAGACAAGTTGGACTGGCTTGCAGGAACTAAAGACTGCAGAAGACGATTCTCAGTAGGTACTGGTAGTGGTTCTTGAGGATATTGACGAAGGCTTGAAGTTGTAGTTTCCGAAGGTTGTTGGTTGCGTGTTCAGATCACGTCGGATGGTCACCACTGTAGCGGTATGGAAGGAAAAGGGGAGATCTCCCGCCGGGCAAGGTGTTCTGCCCGGGGAGCGGCCGACACTCCGTGTGATAGTTCGGAGATATTCTATATATGCTGTTTACGATTCGGAATGTTGATAGCGTGATTTAAGCTTCGGTGTGTTTCGCTTGCGGCGCGACGACAGCGCCGCCACAATTTTATAGAATGAGAGTGAAATGGATACTGTGGCCCATAGACATCTATCCTCGAAGAATCAAAACGTAGATGCGTTGTTGCTCCTGAGGATTAAAATGTCTTTTTTCCAGAAAAAAAAGGTCCGGTTCTCTACACTCACAATACGAAATAAGCCGCTATTTTACGCTGATATGTGTAAGAGCATGGTCATTCCCGGTGATTCTTTCTCATTCCTGTTACAACTATAATATAGCTGCAGCAGGGCTCTATCACATACTTATACATTTTTTGTTTAAGTACACTTATTTTGATGCGAAACTTACTTGTAACTTAGTGGACAATTATCCAAGAAATTTCTGCATCCCTTCACAAAAAAATCTGTGGCCCAGAAGAGCGTATCTTTTGGATAATGTTTTAACGGTTTACGGTACTTCGAAGTAGTTGATATCACAATCAGTCCCAAAATAAGGATAACTGTCAGATAATACAAAAAAATTAAGTTAAAATTAGTTTAACAGAAATATTTCATGATAATTATTTAGCTCTGACATCCTCGTTAATTGAGCATAACACCGCGTAACGGACTCTCATATAGTTCAAAGTCAAAGAAAACACTGCTTTAGTGAAATTCTCAAATTCTAACAAAAGCAAACAGAGAAGATATTTCTAATAAGAAATTAATAATAATAAAACCCGTATTGCACTGCAGACATTTGCCATAATTACTAAACGGGGCAAATATGGTAAACATCATCCTTATGGGGCAGTCTATGGAGGACGCCTGTGATCCGCAGTGGACATTTTTAGGCTATAGTAGATCAATGCATCCGCCATTTTTTTATTATTTACAGTAGTTACAAGATGATGTTGAAGGATTTGCCATAATAAATTTTTAATATTTTTAAAATAACAGGTAGCTCGAGCTAACTGCTCGCTGAAAGTTTTACAGTACGCGAGCAATACGGGTTCAATCCCCGTCGGCACCAGTGAAATTGTTAATTGCAAATTTAATTGCTGACTAGCCACATGATCGGCGGTGAAGGAAAGAAGACATTTGAAGCACGCCAACAAGTCAATGGGGCAGCGTGGTGAACAATTGCTAGCCCTAAAACCATCTCAGAAGTTAAAAGAGGCCGGTACCCTGCAGTAGAACGTATATATAGGCTGTCAGTCTTTCTTTAAACTTCTAAAAATACATGTATTTAAAAATGTCAGGATATACAAAAAATATTTTTACAATTTGGATTTTATATAAAATGCCTTTGAAACTACCTAATCGTTGAAATAGGAAACTGAATTTTAGCCTTATCTACGTAAGAAATCATCACTATCATTCATGAAACTCTAAGTCAAGAAATTTTTAACAAAATGAATTTGTATAGTAAAAACAAATTACATACCCACCATATGTTTACACATTGCACAAACTGTGATTGCTTTGAAGTTTATTTCTTCGATATGGGATATAAAATTTACGATACAAACTAAACGTATAGTCAACCGTAGATTAGAACTTAAGTCAATAAAAAATTAGGTAAAGATGTCGTTCTTGGTAAGAATTTGAAGTTATAACATATATTATATGCGGGTAATTAAAAAAACTTAAAGGAAGAGAAAAGAGTATGAAATTATTTTTTTCTTTTGTGGCTACAATTTTAGTTTTGTGAAATATAGATTGTAATTTCACAGCTAGTATTTCTAAGTCTAGTGTGGCAAAAAATACATAATATAATAATTTATTAAATTTATACGATCACATAACATTGAATAAAAATATTTTTATGGATTAATCACGTTTAATGTAACTATTATTATTACAGGATTGTTGCGCGGAAAACCATTTGTATTTTTATTTCATTCGAAGGTAGGTTTGCCAAGCGTTTTGTCCTTCCTTCGACCTTTCCTTCACCTGTCGTCCCTCCGACACACCAGGGTGGTGGGGTGAGAAGGGAAAGAAGAAACTTCTAGAATGTCACGTGATTCTCGCAACCGAGGAAATATAAGTGCGCGCACGGCCTGCGCGCTCTCTTCCCTTCGCGCACCAGTTGGAACCACACCGCCTAGGACAGTCGAGTCCTAGAGGGCTTTGCCCACGCGCACCGCTAGTTCAACCGCATTAGCCTGGGCAGTTGAGCCCCAGGAGTAACCGCTCACCTAGTGTGAGAAATAGTCGCGCACCGCTCTCTTCCATCGCACCATCGACCAGGACCGCATCTCTGGGGCCCCAGGAGATCCGCCCAAAAGTCGCAACGCAGCAACAAAGCGCCCAAGCCGCATCGAAGCAACACCCCGGTGAGTAACTTCCAGTTATAAGCCTGCTTGACATAATTGTGTTTATTAGTTAATCCGCTCCAATTTCATTTTCTCCTAGCGTGATCAAGCAGGGTTCCTTCATAGACTTTGGCAAGCAATAGCTCGTTTAGGGAAGAGCGAGTGCATTGTCAGGAAAACCGCATGCTATAGTCGCCATTTTGTGGAGACGGAAGAAGCCATCCGCTTATACAGTCCATTTAGTGTAACATCTCGCGTAATAGGCTTAAGGCTCGATCGGGGAATTGGAATTCGGTAACCTTAGGCCCGTCGCTCAACCATTTCTGGTCATTCGGCCGGATTTGGACTGGTGCTATAGCCGCACTGTCCATTCAATCATCGAACTGTTAGATTAATTGCTTAGACAATGCACTCTAATTTTATTGAATAGATTTAAATAGTGTTTGTTTAGTTTAAATTTAAACTTTGGTTAGTTATTCGCAAATAGAATTCATTCATTTAAATAGTGTTTGTTTAGTTTAAATTTAAAATTTGGTTAGTTATTCGCAAATAGAATTCATTCATTTAAATAGTGTTTGTTTAGTTTAAATTTAAACTTTGGTTATTTACTCGCAAATAGAATTATTCATTTAAATAGTTTTGTTTAGTTTAAATTTAAAGTTTATTAGTTGCTCGCATAAGTGAATTGACTTATTTATTAAAAATAATTTAATCCCGCACGGTTTATGCGCTTACCCGACATTTGAAGAAACATTGAGTTTAGCAAGCGACACGCGTCACCTCGGCCCGTTGTAAAGGCGTTCAATTTAACGACATAATACGGCATGCGTGTCCATCCGTCAGCGTTGTGCGATTAATAGTGATTAATCTAATATTAATTATAATAATTTAAAATGGCAGTTAGTGGAAATTAAATGAAACTTAAAACTCTTTACGCCAAGAGGGACGTACTCTTTTCACGTATACAATATATTAGTGATCACGTAAAGAACATTAACGTAGAAGCAGTGCGGGAAACGTTTTTGTGTGAAATCGAAACGGTAGACTCTTTGCGGACAGATTATGAAAGGGTATTAGAGCAAATTAATAATTTGGAATTAAAAATAGACCCTAAATACACAGTGAACTATCAGCCGCTTCTAGCATTTGAAGATATGTTGTGTCGCGTGAAAAGAACGGCGAAGCTCTTGCAATCCCCATCTCAAAGCGAAGCAAAGCCGGAAGCCCAGGTACGCCCACGTACCTAGGCGTACGATATTAAGACATGGCCCATCTTCTTTAGTAGTTTTCAAAACAATATACATAATAATCCATCGTTATCGGACGCTGAAAAATTATATTATTTAATTAGTAAACTGAGTGGCAGGGCACAGTCAATTTGCTCGGGTTTCACACCAACAGCAAATAATTATTTGTTAATATTCGAAACGCTTAAGGACAAATATGAAGATAAGCGAATGTTAGCCTCTTCATATTTATTTTATTTTTATTTATTTATTTATTTTTACAAAATATAGTTATTAAATAACATCCGACAGTACAAATAAACTTACAAAAGTTTTTCCATGTATCGTCGATTCGTAACTTCGACCATGTTCAATCGGTTCGCGTAGCGACATCTTACATAATACATGGTGTGACAATATTTTGACAATATTTTTTTTAACTATATGTGTACCACAGGAAAGGACAGTTAGTGAGTTTGATAAATAATATTAGTAATCGAGATATTAATGTTACGATTGTGTGTATCTATGTATATATTTATTAGTAGATTTGTATTTATGTACATTATGTGTGTTAGTATAGTTTTTTTTTGTATAAATTATTAGTAGGTGTCGCTATCAATTTGTCTATAAAATACTGTTTGAGCTTATATTTAATATTTTTCTTGGTTAGTTCATTTTTATTGCTTTTGGAATTTGGTTCAAAAGAGCGGAAACTTGATATTGTAACCTAAATTTTCCATACATATTTTTATATTTTGGTATCATCATATATGGATTAGGGGCTTGTCATGTAAGCTTTGTATAGATACGGCTAATTTTTAATTCTTCCTTGCTATAATTTTCAAGCAGTAGTTGGTATTTCACCTTGTCGTGTACTGGTAGTATATTGCAATGATGAAAGAGACCATAGGGATTTTTTTTAAATTTATCTTTGATTTTGAGAGGGATGATACATTTAAGAATGTTTAGACCAAATATTTGATATTAAACCTATATCATCCGCGAACATCGCCGGCTTAGAGCAGTTTTTAGATAAATTTGTAGCATCGGTGGCTGCACTTAAGAATTTGAATTTTAATGACCTTATGGACGTGGTGTTTCTCCATGTTGCACTAAAGAAACTAGACCCCGACACCGTGCGTGCGTTTGAAATGGAGCATCTTAGCTCTGAAATGCCCTCCTGGACATTTTGCAAGCATATTTCAGCATAAATAAACAAAGAAAAATTATTTGACGCAATTTAATGGTCCCCTGAGATTTACAAAAAGAAAATAATGGACGCAGAAATGTTGTAGTACAGAAAATTTAATATTTAATTTTTGTTAGTAAACAAAAATATTGTTATTAAATTTATAAACATTTTGAAATCTGAAGTATTTCTTACATTTAAAATTACTTATAAGTTTTACTTTCTTATAATAACACTTTTAGGTTCAATAACGTTTATTGTATTCGATTTTAAGTAGAAGAGATTCTAACGTTTTAAAGTTGTGTTTATGTGTACTTTAGCATTTAGGCATTAAGTAAAGCTATATCTGTAACTATTTAGTAAGTATTAATAATGTAATTATGAAAGATGATACGGCATATCTAAATTAAATGCCATACTTACCGAAGTTTTCACATAATTATTCAAAAGCCTAAGATACATGTAAAGAGGACCCAATAAGTAATCTTTGTCTTAGATTTTGTTTAGTTCATTATTTTTACACATTATATTTGAGTTTTAAAATACTAGCGATACCCGCTTCGCACTGGTGATATCTGGATCTCGACAGTGCCACCTACCGGATCCAAATATGAACATAAACCATCGAGGTACTCATTCAAATACACCAAAAATGTCATTAAAATCGATTGGATGGTTTTAAAGTGGTTTCTAATGGTTTCTATAACGACCAGACCAGACCTTAGATAAATATAGATGTATATTTATCTAAAGTCTGTTTGTGGAAAACAGAAGAGTTTTTGTGCGAGATAGAGCCACGCTGCAGCTATATAATGGTTTTGGCATGAATGGGTCAGCTCGATCGGGGTAGAACCACGCTCTCAGAGAATACCAACGTAAAAGAGCAGCTTAATACTGCTGTATTTCTATGGTGGTGAGGGGAGATCATTATCCTCAGGGGTAACAGGTGACGTTTTGATTCTTAATCGAGAATAAATGTAAAAGACTATGGGCTACAGCAACTTACCACCAGGTGGACTGTGTGCACGTTTGTCACTCTTATTCTATTAAAAAAAATTGTACAATGACCTTAGCGTCTACAGCCTTTGGTTAAAAACATTTTAAATTAAAGCACCGTGTTAAGTCTGCGACATGAAAGAGCTGCCACGATTAGGTCAACAGCATACTGTGTTTTGTATGTTATGTTATGTTATATATATTTTACTGGTAAGGGGACAAACTTGATCTTCCACCCGTGCACCCATCGGCTTCACTTACTAGTACGTGCAGGCGGGATCCTGGATTACTCTTGCATCTACTGCATTACACTTTCTAATTTATATCTCTATACATAAAATCAATTACTGTCCGTTAGTTTCGCTAAAATTAGTTTTAGTCCTCTCTCCATTTTAGTCGTCAGAGCTAACAACACTTCTGCAACTTGATTCAAAAACAAGCTAGATGCACCATGAAGCTGGCTTTAGGTTTATTTGTCACATTTATTTCCGTAGAAAAGGAAATTTATTTTTGTTATTTAAAATGAAAACGAAGTTACAGTACATGTGACGGTAAATGGCTTTTACAGTTCTTGCACACCTGCAACAAACATAAAACCAAGAAACTTAGGTTAAAGTCGCACTGCGAGATTTTATTATCGTGGTTTATATTCCGTGCACTGAATCTCACATAATATGTAAATTTACTCACAATTTTTGTTATTTCTATAAAGATTCCAGCCGATATGCCTGTCTAAAACTAAGACCTTAACAAGTGTACTTTTATTAAGGTGTAGAAGACGTGTCAAAATACCTATGCCAGAAACACTAAACTTACTCGTTAAAAAGTTTCCAACTATTTATTAGTATTCTGTTCTTTTAATCAACAACAATGTCACTTGAACCACAAAAGTGAGTGAAACTAGAATAAAATGTATAAGGCTGAAACTATATTTATTTATAAATAATTTTTGTGAGTGTCTTACTGTTTTTTTATAAACCAACGTTCAAAAATTAATCATTATTTATTTTATCAATTGCTCAATTAAGTGCTACGTAGGATATAATTTTTAATTTATGTCGGTCCTTGTAACCTCACTTTATTATACACACATTTTATAAAAAAGATTATTCTAAAATAAATCCTATACCTTTAAACATATATATATATATATATATATATATATATATATATATATATATATATATATATATATATATATATATATATTATCTGAATCTCGGAAACGGCTCGAACGATTTTTATAAAATTTAGTATTCAGGGAGTTTCGGGGGCAATAAATCGATCTAGCTAGGATTTATTTTTATAAAATGTCTTTTTATCCGTGTTTTCAGGCAATGAAAAACTGCTACAATATAAGAAGGTACATTTTGACACTGAGCTAATGATCGTAATAGCTCAAGTGGATATCGAGCGGTCGCGAAATCTTAATGCCTTGGTTCGCGTCCTGTCTTCGGTCCGATTTTTTGTCCTTTTTTTTCAAGTTACCTTCTTTTGTAACAAAATCTATTATTTCGAGACCTTCTTTTAGTATTTTTTAAAAATACGAAAATTTTAATTAAACTAATAGCTCTCATGATTTTTATTCAAATAACCAGGTCCGTATTTTCTATTATGCTTCGATCAACAATACCAACTAGGTGTCGGATCGGCGCAAGAAACCCATCTCAGTACATAACAGCGCACATGAGACGTGAGCTCTTGTTTCGTTTAGTTCACTTGAAACACAGCCAATGAAAACATGTTTCACAATGCCGCAATGTGTATTTAAAAGTTGCAAGAATAATGCCCGAAAAAGTAATTTAACGGACGGAGTGTTTTACTTTCGGTAAGTACATGTATAATATGTTATATTTTAAGCTCTAAGCTAACAAATAATATCATATTTGAAACAAAATCACCCCTACAAATGTTTTGCGAAAGTTGACCAATATACGGGCAAACATTTGTGAAACAGAACATAGACGCGTGAAGACGCGAAGAAGTGAAGAAGATAAAGACTTGTATTGTAATAATTTTTAATAATTTTGTACCAAAACTTTAAATTTTTTATTATTTTATGGACATTAGATACCTACTTAGCTTTTTATTTTAGCTTTTCTAGCAATTTGCTTAAGTGTGCAGAATGGACCTCGATTGTCGCCAGAGAAAGAATGGTTTGTAGGTTTATAATTTTTTAGTAATGCTAGCAGGCTGATGGCGTATTGCAACTTTTTATGTACAACACATAAAAACACTTATAAATAAAAAATCCTATTATACGCAAAAATCTAAAATAATTAGTATTTAATTTATTCATTTTTTTTATTGTACTTCAACACAAACAAGTTTTTTTTATAGGATAGGGTGACAGACGAACACAGTCCACCTGACGGTAAGTGGTTGGGCCCATAGACATCTACATCTACCCTCGATTACGAAACAAAATGCAGATGCGTTGTCACTCTTGAGGACTAAGATGGAATGCCTCATTTCCAATAAAAAGGGTATCCGGTTCTCTACACACCATACGAAACATAGCAGCATTAAGCTACTATTTTACGCAGGTATTCTGTGAGAGCGTGGTTTTTCCCCGGTCGAGCCAACCCATTTGTGCTACAGCTATATTACTAGATATATATTGAATTAGTTAATTAAATGCAATCAATATACTACGTACTATATTTTATTTTTTGACTGAATGTATGTATACCAACGATCATAAATGCCCAAAACATAAAATAATTTTAATTAAACCTATGATCACATTATAAATTATTTTAGTGTTCAACGCGACTCAATACTTCCTGGGCCAAATTCGAAGAAGAAAACAGAAACATAACAAAATGACGTAGCTCGCAAGGCAATAACGGGAAAAAGTACTTTATTTGTTATACCTTAAGGTTGATTTCACACAAAATGTTATTTAACCTATGTCTTTTTATTTCCAAGTGATAGGAGTATTGTATAGCTTTGTTCTTTTTTTGTGACTAATGAACTAATGATCATAATATTTGTGACTTTATCACTAGATGCGACGGTTGTAATTAGGTTGAACTTAAAACTATTTTAATTTCTGTCTCATTTCTTTAGTAAACAAATGTAGCTGTATAAGTATATATTCACGCGGACAGTATTTAGCTATGATTTTGTACGTGACCCGTTATCAAGTTGGTATTGTTGATCGAAGCTATTATGTCAATAACATTATATACATATATATATATATATATATATATATATATATATATATATATATATATATATATATATATATATATATATAGAAGAATATAATATATAGGGGCTCCGCCTGCACGTACTAGTAAGTGAAGCCGATGGGTGCACGGGTGGAAGATCAAGTTTGTCCCGTTACCAGTAAAATGGACCATCGGTTTTAGTCCGTAACCATACAAAACACAACAGTATGCTGTTGACCTAATCGTGCCGGCTCTTTCATGTCGCAGACTTAACACGGTGCTTTAATTTAAAATGTTTTTAACCAAAGGCTGTAGACGCTAAGGTCATTGTACAATTTTTTTTAATAGAATAAGAGTGACAAACGTGCACACAGTCCACCTGGTGGTAAGTTGCTGTAGCCCATAGACTTTTACATTTATTCTCAATTAAGAATCAAAACGTCACCTGTCACCCTTGAGGACTAAGATGGAATGTCTCCAGTAAAAAAGGGTCTCCGGTTCTCTACACTCACCATACGAAACACAGCAGTATTAAGCTGCTCTTTTACGTTGGTATTCTCTGAGAGCGTGGTTCTACCCCGATCGAGCTGACCCATTCATGCCAAAACCATTATATAGCTGCAACGTGGCTCTCTTCTCGCACAAAAACTCTTCGTTTTCCACAAACAGACTTTAGACAAATATACACCTATATTTATCTAAGGTCTGGTCTGGTCGTTATAGAAACCATTAGAAACCACTTAAAAACCATCCAATCGATTTTAATGACATTTTTGGTGTATTTGAATGAGTACCTCGATGGTTTATGTTCATATTTGGATCCGGTAAGTAACACTGTCGAGATCCAGATATCACCAGTGCGAAGCAGGTATCGCTAGTATTTTAAAGCTCATATATAATGTGTAAAAATAATGAACTAAACAAAACGTAAGACAAAGATTACTTATTGGGTCCTCTTTACAGGTATCTTAGGCTTTTGAATAATTATGTGAAAACTTCGAAAAGTATGGCGTTTAATTTAGATATGCCGTATCATCTTTCATAATTACATTACTAATACTTACTAAATAGTTACAGATATAGCTTTACTTAATGCCTAAATGCTAAAGTACACATAAACATTACTTTAAAACGTTAGAATCTCTTCTACTTAAAATCGAATACAATAAACGTTATTGAACCTAAAAGTGTTATTATAAGAAAGTAAAACTTATAAGTAATTTTAAATGTTTATAAATTTAATAACAATATTTTTGTTTACTAACAAAAGGTAAATATTAAATTTTCTGTACTACAACATTTCTGCGTCCATTATTTTCTTTTTGTAAATTTCAGGGGACCATTAAATTACGTCAGAGCACAAACGTGCCACAGTGCAAATAATTTTTCTTTTATGCTGAAATATGCTTACAAAAAGTTCAGAATAAGTAAAATCCTTTATATTATTTAAACAATATACTTAGGAAACAAACGATCCTGAATTTCACCACGAAATGTAGAAGGTTTAAGGGATACGTAGAAGAGGGAGGGGGGGAAGACAGCATTTGTAAGAATTCCTTTTATGGAAAATGCATACTATGGTAGAGACTTCTACACCTATTATGCTTGTGTTTCACGATAGTACTCTGTGCAAGCTTGGTATTTTCCCCCCGATGGAGTCAGCTTATTTGTGCTGCAACAATAGCAGCCCGCAGTATGGCTTTACCCCGGGGAAAAATTACCATAAACCGAACTTTTTTTATTGTCTCGTCGTCTTTTTATTCTTGGCATGCGTATGCATTTTATTATAACTGGGCATATGTTGAACTAAATTCAATTCTAATGCTACAGTAATTTTATAGTAAATAGATAACTATATCTAGGATAGGTAACTATATCTAATATATATCTAGGAGACCCTTTTTACTGGCAATGAGGCATTCCATCTTAGTCCTCACGGGTGACAATACATCTGCATTTTTATTTGTAGTCGAGAATAGATGTAGATGTTATTGGGCCACAGCAACCACTTATAATACACCATCAGGTGGACTGTGTGCTCGTTTGTCACCCTACACCTATAAAAAAAACTACTCACTAATCAGGCTCGCTTGACTTGAAAGAATTGAATGATTATTCTGATTATCACGCTGATTTAATGATATTACTATATATAATGAGTTTTAAATAAGGAGCTGTATTGAGTAACGTTTTAAATTCCTTTCCAGTGCATTACGAGGGGTGATCCAAAAGTAATGATAATCGGTTACTTTAGGTCCGCATAAAAATCCAAAAAAATATTTTTTTCTTGCTTATATAGTCACTACGTCAGCCTAAAAAAATCATATAAATAGATCACGATTTCCGGGAGATACATTCATTTGAATACGAACTGTCAAAGATGGATGTTTCACGCTTGAAATAAGGATTGACGGTTGAAATTCATTTTTATTTTTATAGAATACAGAGACAAACGAGCAAGCAGTCCACATTATAGCAAGGCAATGTTGTGGCCCACAAACATCTACATTTTTCCTCAATTGAGAATCAAAATGCAGATGCGTTGTCACCCCTTAGGACATAGATAAAATGACTCGTTTCCAGTAAAAAAGTGTTCGGTTTTCTACATTCACTATAAAGAACAGCAGCATTAAAATACTATACGCTTATATTCTGTTAGATTATGGTTCTTCTGCGGTCGAGCCGACCTATTCTGTTGCTGCGTGACTCTATCACGTATAGACGTGCCAGAATACTCCCACTTTTAATACTACTCCTCATCACCAGTGTAGGAATTATTATCTGTTGAAAGGATATAGTTATACCGCAATCGAAGATGAGATCTCTCTAGCATTTCCTATAGTCTCTTACGATACTCACGGAATGAATGTAAGGGAGGGAGGGAGAAATCCATAGTTGTTTTTAGCCACCATAAAGCGATAATGATTTCTTTTTATTTTCTCAGGCGTTTATTTGCAGAACTTGGTTTAAAAAAAGATGCTAAAATTAGTTAGCCGAGATTTGTGTGCAAATAAAAATCCATGAACACCACTACACTAGAGAAGACACACGGCCGACGATAAAACGACACGTGTTTCGCTTCTAAACGAGGCAGTGTAAGGAGAAATATTTTCAGGATAGATAATTGATTTTAACACCTTTAAGTAGTTTGGAAACTTCGGAGCACCACCTTCTGTACTCAAAAAATCCTGTGGCAAACAGACATAGATACACAGATAGCGGGGTGATATTGCAAATGATCAAGTTTTGCTAATTTTGGTATGGAACAATTTAATGATGCACCTGAATTAAAGCTCATGCAATTGAAGCTGTGGATAATAAGCGTCTATACAAATATAATCATAAAAAGGTAATATAAAGTATAAAACTACTTCAAATAATACTCAAAATAAAATACAGGAAAATAAATAAAAAAATTCCAACCAAAGAAAGAAACCAAAAAATAAAGAACTAGAAGCTATTAGTTACCTTCGTAATTATTACTCCTCATCACAAATTCATTGCTGTACATAGAATTCCCCTTGGACAGATATAAAACACTGTCTTGGGACTTCAAACATGCCCAGCAGCGGGCATGAATCATCGACACGCTCTATAAAAAGGAGTTACAAGAAAAAATTCTAAATATCATACATAGAAAAAATTTATATGCATCAAGGTATTATGTATTTATGCAGATAATAGACTGAAATGTAGAAAGAACTAACGATATGAACTAAATAAAGCTACTCAGCTTTTAAGTTTAATATCTAAAAGCTTTTTAATAGCACCCTCGCTGTGAACTGAATGCATTTTCTAGATATTTCCTACTAACTTACGTAATTTATGTCAATAATGTGCAAGCAAAGTGTTCCTGGAAGAGGAAATTTACGAGTACGAATATGTACTAGGGAAACTAACTTGTTACCACGAAACTTCTAATGATATAGTACATATACATAACACATAAACACTCACGATTGTCACCCAGAGGGGTAGGTAGAGACTACAGACTTCCATTTGGCACGATCCTGACACACCTCTCTCGTCTCCTTCACATCCATATACCTACGCATACATGCTCGTTGGTTAAGGGTTGCTTTTTTTTTTTTTAGGCTGCCCCACCCAGGGCGCTTCCTCATCTGGGGGGGGGTTTCCTCCGCGGGACTACAATCTATGCCCTCTTCGAACGGCTTCATAGACTCCTAATTTGGCCCGTTTTCAATAAATCGCCAATTTACTCGATAAATTTTAACGATAGATTTCTGCAACATAAATTTTCTTTGTCACTCTTTCCTCATTCATTATTTCCACATGACCAAACCACCAAAGGTTTCTTTTCTTAATCCTGGTCACAACATCATCTTGCAAACCACACTCTTCTCTTATCACACAATTTCTCACCCTGTCATTCATATTCAGCCCTAACATACTCCTTAACGACCGCATTTCTACTGCGTTCATTCTACTCTCGTGCTTCTTCTGCAACACCCAACTTCCACTCCTATACGTTAAAGTAGGGATCAACACAGCATTGTGAATTGCCATACGTGCCTTTTTCGACACATTTTGACTCTTCACAATATTGATATAGTAGTTCCAGGAAAAAACAATTATACACTCTTATAAAATATGTCCCACACTTATGGTAATAATAATTCAGTAACAGCATAAAGTTTCCCACTGCTGCAAGTTTTCAGACTTCACAAATCTTATTTTTTTTCCGCCGAGCAGGTGGTAAAGTAAAATTGCAATTAATAGCGACGGCGGTGATTGAAATTTATGTCGTGCGCTAAGCTCTTGAGCCATCGCGATTTTTTTTAAATCTAACTGCTGATTGTAGAAGAGTAACCTGTGCACCCACTGCATTATAGAAGTTTATTAACATTTCTAAAAACACGAAAACAATTACCAAGGAGAATCAAAAGTAGGTAAAAGTGTGGCTGTGGCACCGATGATTTCTGGATTACGACAAAGCGCCACCTCCCAGGTTCGTTGGCGTTTGAATACGAGTCGTCCTAGTCTACGAAACCCATGGAATAACATAAGTTAGTGGACATTCTTACATCGTATATATATATATATATATATATATATATATATATATATATATATATAGTGGGTAGTAGTGAATAAAGTAACACGTTTCTATTTTAATGTTAAACAATATATTATAAAAAATATGAAATAGGATATATTAATGTGTGTTACATACATGTAATAATTATATATCTACCATCTTAAATTTCCTTACATATTCTTTTCCCACTTTGCTGAATTATCTCTCTTGTTTGATTTTAATTGTAATTGCTTTGTTTTGCTTGGACTGACATCTTGTACTAAAGGTAACGTTGGCATTTGTGTTGTGCCACAGATTAACTATATTTGAGCCCACAGTAAACGTCGTAGAATGTTTATAATTATTTTTTCTTCATAACAGTATTTTAAATATTATTGTGTATTAGTTTTTCCGGTATAGCATTTATAATTTTATATTTAATATAATTTATAAATTTATTTTATAAATTATATTCATAATTTCAAGTGTTATATGTTATAAAATTATTCTAATGGTATACTTATTATTCCTTGGTTCGTTTTTATTCACTATATTCATTACGTTGTCATATTCATTTTGTATAAACGCTGGTAGTTAGTGAATATCTGTAGTTCAGGTTTAGTTTAATAATTGTTGTTTTCGGTTTTGTTTTAGTGCTTTTAGTTTAAGTTTTTTTTCTTTTTTATTATTATTATTTAATTAGTTTGTAGTTTTTTTTGCAAAAATAACATGTCTTTAGGTGATCATAATCAAAGTTTCTCATCCTTCTCTTCAGCATCCGATGTATTGAGTAGTAACGACAGTTTTGTAAGCGTTACATCTTCAAAAGAAACTCTTGACTTCCATTTTATACAGTTTTTCTAAAATTTCAATATTGTGCATATAAATGCATAGAGTATTCTGGCTCATTACCCCGATATGCTGGCCAGCTTTGATGGTAATAACATTCATGCAATTTTAGTTTCGGAATCATGGTTAAAACCATGTCTGCCATCTATTTCCTATTCCCTTCCAGGATTCCACTTAATACGCAACGACCGGACTGTTCGAGATGGTGTTGGTGGTGCTGTTTACCTTCGTTCTTATATTCCATTTTCTATTGTTCGTCTATCACCTCAATCTCAAAATCAGAACGAAGCGGAATACTTATTTATTGAAGTTCACCGGTCGCACACCAAATTACTTCTTGGTGTTTTTTACAGCCCTACTTCTTCAGTTGACTATTTTACAACTTTGGATAGCCTCCTTGAAAAGCTTACTCCATCTTACACACACACTGTGTTAATGGGTGACTTTAATACCTGCCTACTTAAAGAAAATGCCCGCTCCCGTCGGCTTAAATCTCTGATTGAAACAGCTAATTTGAATATTCTTCCCCATTCTGAAATTCATTTTTTTTCTTAACTGTATCCCTTCTCTCCTTGATTTGGTTATTGTTTCTTCCCTCGACCATGTTGAAAAATATGGTCAATGTGCTGCTCATGCCTTCTCATATCACGATCTTTTATTTCTTTCTTATAAAATAAGACCACCCAAGACCAAATGAAGGATACTTCTGCAGCGTAATTTTGTGGAAATGTATTTGGACAAATTATGAGAAGATGCTGTGAATACGGATTGGAGGGCTGTAACAAACGCTTGTACTGTTTACGAGCTGGTAGCAGTATTTAACTCGCTCCTTATTAAGATTTACGATGTACATGCTCCTGTTCGTCCAGTTCGTGTACGCCATCCTCCAGTCCCATTGTTAACCGAAGACCTTAAGAATCTTACAACGAAAAAGAATGCTGCAAAGACCAGGCACAAGTCAGATCCTACAAATGACAAGATGCGGTCAAAGTACAGGATCCTACGTAATCAATGCAACATAAAAAAATAAAAAGTTGTGTAGAGACTTACGACGTCGCCATATCCATAAATCTGTTCAAAACGAAGATCCAAGCCATATTTGGAAATTCCTAAGGTCTCTTGGAGTTCGGAAATCACATTCAAGCTCGATTCAAAATGATATAGATTTAAATTTGCTTAATCAGCACTTTCTTCTGCTTCTTGCACTGATAATGTTGCAAAGTCAACTACAACTCAGCTTTCAACGTTACCCACTCCTGACTATCCTCCATTTGTGTTTAGGCAATTTGCAGATTGTGATGTTGGGAAAAACATACTCTCTATCCATTCTGACGCTGTCGGAGGTGATGATATCAGTCGTAAAATGATTATTCCCTTACTTGATATATTAACACCTATTATTACCTTTATCATAAATTTTTCTATATCCACATCCTCCTTCCCTTCCCAATTGAAATATGCCCAAATCATTCCTTTGCCCAAAAAAGCTAATCCTTCGAGTTATTCCGAGTATCGTCCTATTTCAATTCTTCCTTTTCTGTCCAAAGTCCTAGAACAATTAAATTCATTTTGCACAAAAAATAATATCCTCAATTTACATCAATCCGGATTTAGGCCGGGATCCAGTACGACTACAGCATTATTAAAAATCACTGACGACATACGTTTTGGAATGGATAACCGCCAAGTCACAGTGATGAACTATATTATATTTACATTGCAAAATGTAAATAATGATATACTAATTAGTGTACTGCGTTCTCTTAACATATCTCCAACTGCAATTGCCCGATTTCGTAGTTACTTATATGGACGTCGCCAACGTGTTCGGGTACAAGACTGAATGTCTTCGTGGCTTGATACCGTTGCGGCTCCCGGTGGCGTGTTATCTCCTCTCTTATTTGCACTCTTCATAAATTCCATTACCTCCAGAATATCTTCTCTCTACCACTTGTATGCTGATGATCTTCAGATATATCAACAAACCACCGTAGAGGATCCGCCAAAAGCAATTTGTGATATAAACAAGGACCTAGCGTATATTCTTGACTGGAGTCGATCTTATGGGTTAACTGTTAATCCGATAAAATCCGAAGCTATTATTATTGGTAGTTCAAGAATAATCTCCAAAATAAATAAAACTCAGTTAAACCCTATAACATTTAATGGTGTTCAAATTTCTCATAAGGACGTAGTGAAAAACTTTGGAATCTTGATAGATTCTAGCCTTTCTTGGTCTCCTCAAATCAACGCAGTGCTATAAAAATGTTTGCAGCTTATGCTTCACTCCGAAGAATGAATTACTTCTTACCCATCTCCACCAAAATTATGCTAGCCCAATCTTTACTGCTCCCCATCTTGTTTATGCTGACATAAGCTATCTAGACTTTACCGAAGAGCAACTTAACAAACTTGAGCGACTCCAAAATCTATGTATAAGGTTCATATTTGGACTTCGTAAATATGACCATGTATCAGAATACCTCACTAAACTCAAGTGGCTTCCAATCCGTCTTTGTCGGAATACTCATATCCTTTCTAACTACCTACTGCGTTTTCTTTAATATATCAAGTCCTCACTACCTCAAAGAAAATTAAATAAATAATTCCGTAAATTCCGGCATGTGTATTAAATTTCTTTTATATTTATAGGTTTAACATAACATAAACATAAACACTCACGCCTGTCACCCAGAGGGGTAGGCAGAGACTACAGACTTCCATTTGGCACGATCCTGACATACCTCTCTCGCCTCCTTCACATCAATACACCTACGCACACATGCTCGTCGGTTAAGGGTACTCCTAATTTGGCCCGCTTTCAATAAATCGCCAATTTGGTCGATAAATTTTCGCCTAGGACGTCCCTTTCCGACTCTGCCATTCACTTCTGCAACATAAATTTTCTTTGTCACTCTTTCCTCATTCATTCTTTCCACATGACCAAACCACCGAAGCATTCCTTTCTTAATCCTGGTCACAACATCATCTTGCAAACCACACTCTTCTCTTATTACACAATTTCTTACCCTGTCGTTCAGATTCAGCCCTAACATACTCCTTAAGGACCGCATTTCTACTGCGTTCATTCTACTCTCGTGCTTCTTCTGCCACACCCAACTTTCACTACTATACGTTAAAGTAGGGACCAACACAGCATTGTGAATTGCCATACGTGCCTTTTTTGACACATTTTGACTCTTCACAATAGAGTGCAGGGCCCCATTTACTCTATTTCCCGCATTCACTCGTCGTTCTATATCCTTATCATATCTCCCATCCCTGCTAAATACGCAGCCCAAATATATAAACTCATCTACTTGCTCGATCAACTCCCCTTCTATTCTTATTTCACAAATCGTTTTACTTTCTTCTCTTTCAAAAACCATAACCTTCGTCTTACTTGCGTTCACTTTCATACCCCTTTCTTTTAACGATCTGTTCATTAATGTAACCATCATTTGCAACTCGGCCGCCGACGACGCAAGGATAACTTGATCATCGGCGTACAAAAGGCATTTGACGGTTAACTCACCCATTCTTAATCCGCATTCTTCAACTTTCAAATTTTGCAAACAACTGTCCATAAATAGGTTGAACAGCCACGGGGAAGCCACACAGCCCTGTCTGACACCTTTATGGATGTCAAACCAGTCCGAGTAGACCCCGTTGATCCTAACACAAGCACTGGAGTCCCTATAAAGAGACTCCAATGCCTGTATCAAGCCAGCGCTCAACCCAAATGAGTTCAGTGTTTGCCATAGCACATCCCTATCCACTCTGTCATAGGCCTTTTCCAAGTCCATGAACCCATGAACGTACAAAAAACCTTTTGGTTTTTGGCCAAAAACTTCTCCGCGATCATGAGCATGGAAAAGACTTGATCTATACATCCCATTCCCTTTCTGAATCCCGCTTGCACATCCCAAATTTTTCCATCAGTTTCTTTCATGACCCTTTCAATCAGTACTTTAGCATACAGTTTTCCCACAATGCTAAGAAGGCTGATGCCACGGTAGTTTTTACAGTCCTGCTGCGACCCTTTTCCTTATTTCTTCCTATTTATAGGTTTAATATTATTTATAGTGCACTCTACCCATTACTTAACTTTTCACTTATTTTTATTTCCTTTTTAGGTTGTCTGGAAGAAATTGCTGCATAGCAATAAGACCGCCTTTTGTTTTTCTCTTTGTTTGTTTCTTGTTAAGTTGTTTTCTTAGTGTTCAATAAAGGGTATTGTATATATATATATATATATATATATATTTATATATATATATATATATATCCGCTGTGTCATATTTGGACTTTTACTTTGGCACAGGGAAGCGTTGTGCCTTATGTAGCTTTATGAAATACGATAATGCAATTGTTCTTTTTTAGTAAATGTTATTTAGGTGCACACATCTTTGTGTAATATTTTACGTATAAGAAACCACGTAAAATACATATATTTTTGTTTAAAGTTCATCATTTTAGTTTCGTCATAAAATTTTTGTAGGTTTTAAGAAACCATAATACTTTTACTAATTTATTTCCGTGCTTGGACCTTACATGTGTCCTTAGATGCTGGTTTATGCTTAGAAGTGGTAGCAGACCTGCTGTACACCTTGTTTGATTTATGTTGGGAACTGAAGAGGATACTCGAAGACTGGTGTAAAGCAGTTATAGTCCCAACATGTAAAGGAAAAGAGTAACAGCAAGACTGTAAAAAATACCGTGGTATCAACTTGATTAGCATTATGAGTAAACTGTATGCCAAGGTTTTAATTGAAATAGTTATGAAAGAAACTGTCAGAAAATAAGGGACGTGGACTTAGAAACGGAATGGGGTGTACAGATTGTCAGAAAGTTTTTCGTGTGTTCATGGATTTGGAAAAGACACTTATGACAGAGTGGACAGAAATGTGTTTTGGCAAACACTAAACTCATTTTGGTAGAGTGCTGTTTAATACAGGCAATAAGGTCTCTTATATAGGACAAATATATATAGCTTAATTAGCCTTTCAGTTAACAGCCTAACCTTATAAATAAACGGCGCCGTTCACCTAAACCATCCCGTTGAATTAAATTAATTAGGTGACCATGCCACGTACTGTCACTTATCTGTGCCTATTTAAGCGCTGTGTGCTATATTACATAAATGTACGTGGCCTTAGAGTGGCTCAAAACCATCTCAGCTACGCCATATGCTACTGTCGCTAATATTACAAGATAGATACAATGCTGTATTATACGCATGGGCTGAAGACTCGTATCATTCAACTAGTGGCAGTTGAACGGAGCTGGTTATTAAAAAGGCTAGGCTGTTAACGAAAAGGCTAATTAAGCTAGTTGGCTGCGATTCATATTAAGAGAGTTGAAAAAGAAACACAGCTTGCTTAATATAGAAACATGAAAATTTATTCAATAGCGGTCGAATTTCAACCTCTGGACGACCACTAATAATATTCATTCAGTCTTAAGTAATTGAAACTGAACATAGTACTTTCACTACACACATTTAACTTTCCACACAAGTCGCAATAGAAAACTGTTTCTTTCTAGTGCACTTGTACATGCGTTTTGCATACTCTTTGAAATATAATTTTATGTTATTTAAAACGAAATGTCATTTTAAGTCAAACGTGCTAGAAAATACAAATGTAAACGTGGAGCAACGTGATATAATGACATATTACAGCATTTGCATCTTACGAATATGTAAAGTTTGTTTTAAATAAACTCTCTTAGCATGTTTTTATGGTTTACTCTCATTGGTTGAAGGAACGTTGACTGCAAAGCAAAGACGACTAAAAGACGCAAGTTAACTTTTTTATTAATACTATGCCAGCTATAAATGTAGCTATATACGTGGTAGAGACATGCTACAACTGTATAGTTGTATAACGAATTTGTCGGCTCAACCGGGGAAAAATCTGTGTATACTAGCTATACTATAGTGGCTTGAATAGCAGCTTAATGATGCCGTGTTTTATAAAATGAGTGTAGAACAGTCTTCAGGGGTGACAACACATTTGTATATTGAGTCTTAATTGATGATGGATGTGCATCCATTAGCATCCACTTACCAACAACTGAACTGTGTGCTCGTTGTCAACCTTATTCTTTATAAAAACATACACATTGCCTGCAATCTGAACTGCTATACTATAGATGAACTGATTTGAAATATATTTTTCCCTTTGTCAAAAATATACCCCTACACCAAATTTTTTTGTTTTCAGCTATCACAAGCCTTAACATGCCCAAACAGCTATATAAGCCATGATCAGTTTTCTTAATTTACTTTACCACCTGTGAAATTTTGATAAAGTCTTAGCTAGCTTAGATTTAAAGTCGCTTAAAATTAAGTTAAATCAAGTGAAAATCGCTACTCTGCGGCTTTAACTGAAAATGCTGCTGTAGGAGTCCTAATATAACTACTACGCATGCTAATATAACTTCGTATAAAGGTCAAAATTATGCAAAGTGATAACAGCTTAAGTTAATCCAACACCCATTCCGTATCGTGGGTGTCAGAAGAGCTGACTCTTGGTAATACCAGAAATAACATAATATAATGGCTTGGAACTAATGGCGGTATAATAATTTAAATTACGGCAGTTTACATAACATAAATTGCACTGAAACAAATTTTCAAACTTGGATTAGTCATTTGTAGGCCATACAAATATTTGTTTAATGCGGAATTTGAACCCCGAGATCTCAGCGCCGAAACTCAATGCTAAGCAGCTGCGCCAGTGAGCCGTAAAGTTTTGACTTCAGTTTTATGAAAATAATATTTTCAAAATAATAAATTCAAATACAAACATGTTTCATAAATTCATTACTGTCGTCAAAAGCTCCGTTGAATGCTAAAATCAGTTTGTGACTTTGTTATATTTACAAATTTTCAACTTATATGCAAGTTTTTATTAGAAATTTGAAGGTGCTTTATGAGAGATAAATAATATTACATACTTATCTTTAATAAAGCTTTATTTATTTTATGCTTTCTATTTTTAGAATATTCGTGTGTTTGTCTGTTTGTGTGTAAATTTTATTATATACTGAACTGATAAAGAAACTAATAATCCGCCTGATGTTGAGTGGGTACTGCAAACCATGGACGCCTACAGTCGTCTACAAACAAGTAATAAGTAATAGCCTTACTATTACAAATGCATTGTTACCTCTGCGGACTGCGGAAAAAGGCATATGTTTTCCTCTTCTTTAGAATTTAACTTTATAACGATAGAAGAGGAATTTATAGTCATAAAGATAAAAGGCAGAGGTCTTAAAATCAATTAAAAATATTTAAAATGATTATATGTACATTTTATAAAATAATGATGCAGGGTCTCTCAACTCTTCCGTACAAATAATCTTAAGATTTTTTACGTCACGCTATACCGTGGAGCTGAATGTAAGTAATAGAGATCTAACGTCACTGAGACATATTTTTTTTAGAAGTATGTGTGTAGTGGGTATGGTGTAGTGTCGGTGTAAGAACTCCCACCACCCCATATCATCTCGTGGTTGTAGTAAGAGGCGACAGGGGAAGGACATCTAAAGATGGACAGCAAAGTCTTCTTAGTAAAGTCTAAACATGAGAAACTGCTGTTACCAACACGCTTGCCGACCGTGGCAACTATGGCAAATGTCCTACCTGTGAGACAATCTATGGGGAGGCCTATGTTTATCATCATCATCATTACAGCCCTTCAGAAGTCCACAGCTGAACATAGGCCTATGTTCTAAGTCTGCCACTGGTACCAATTTGTAGTGGTTAAATTCTTTAGTAGTTTTTAAAATAATTAAAATTGCTTCGGTGGTTTGGTCATGTAGAAAGAATGAATGAGGAAAGAGTGACAAAGCAAATTTATATGGCAGATGTGAACGGCCGAGTCGGGAAGGGACGCCCTAGAAAAAAGTTTATCGACCAAATTGGCGATATTTTGAAAAAGGGGCCACGTTAGAAGTACCCTTAACCGACGAGCATGTATGCGTAGATATATGGATGTAAAGGAGGCGAAAGAGGTATGTCAGGATCGTGCCAAATGGAAGTCCGTAGTCTCTGCCTACCCCTCTGGGTGACAGGCGTGAGTGTTTATGTTTTTTTTTAATTATAATTCAGAGCTTGAATGTCGTCAGTGGTATGGCGACATCACTAAATAATACATAGAACTATTTTATTATAAGTATTAAAAGTCAACCGTTTTAAAATAACATTCTGTCCACTAAAACTAAATTAATTATTAATTTACCTAAAACGCCTAAACTATGATTAAATGAACTATCAGGAGTAACTATCAGGAGTTTTACGATTTTATCTAAGGTATTATGACTTTATTTTATTCGATACCAAGAAAAGAACTAAATTAGCACAAGTATGTCAAAAAGCCTTAGGGCATTTGCCATTTGCAAACTTTAACTTGAGACGAAAATAGAAAATGCAAGTGAAATCGAAACTTGAGGGTGTCAACCACGGGATGTATAACATTACACTTTCGATATAGAAAAACTGATATAATATTTGTGATCGTTTTATTTGTGTATTTGTATATTATATTTATCGTATATTATTTTATTTCTATTACTTATAATATTAACTACAAAAATGTTCTTTATTTATATCTGCTGCTATATACTAGCGCTTGTTTTCTTTTAAAGAATAAAGGTGACTATCGAGCACGCAATCCACCTGATGGTAAGTGTGGCCCACAAACATCTACATTTAGCCTCGATTAAGAACCAAAATGCAGATGTATTGTCATCCCTAAGGACTGATATGGAATGCCTCGTTTCCAGTAAAAGGAGTCTCCGGTGCTTTACACTAACCATACGAGATACAGCATCAATAAGCTGCAATTTTACGCTCGTAGGAACGTGGTCCTACCTCGGTCGTTTCGACCTTTTCGTGCTACAACCATAATATAGCTGCAGCGTGGCTCTACCACGTAAAAACTACTCTATTCCGGTCTGAAGGGAGCGTCTGAGGTCTTTACAATTTTAAGCTTAGAAGCATTGTATCTTTGTTTTCAGAGATGATAACGCAACTGTAACCTAATTTGTTTGAAGTTAGCTGCAGGTGTCTACGAACTATGGTAGCCACAAACTATAACTAAAACTATAACTATAAACTGTAAGATCGTTTGTCGATCGTTTTTGTGCATGTATAAAATAATCCTTTACTTGTCTAAAGATCAAGGAAAAAAATTATAGGTTTATAAGTGACGCATATCAAAATTCTTTGCAATATTCTATAATAATCTCATTTTTCGTTTCGTTTACTTCTCCGCTGAGCACGTTAGTAAGTTAGTATTAAAATTGCAATAAAAATATCATTGGTGCACGTTGCCTGCGCACTATGAAATTCATATCGAGTGCTTAGTCTGATCTCCCACGGCTCTTCAGGTATTTCGAGTTTTACCTCAATTTATAAACAAAAACAAAATTTGAGAAACCTAATATGGTCAAGATTCAAATTCTAACATAGTAGATTTTGAGTTTAAGCTCAAGATTGTCACTAAATACCTAACTAAAAGCATAAGTCTCTGAAAAATCAATAAAAATGCAAAAAAAACTATGTTTAGAGATATCCTAGAAGGGTTTTAAAAAATAAAAAATGAAATAAGTAACGCCATGAGCTATCAGCTAGTCAAGCGCCACTTGGAAATCATCCGGATCGTATTAAAGTTGTCCCACTGCTCGGTTCCAGATCATTTATAAAGCGAATCAGATCTGCGGTCTTGACATTGATCCGTCAAATCTCAACGAGTACGCATTGATTTACATTTTTCTATACCTTAAAGAATATTTCAGAAAGTGCAATTAGTTGAAGTATTATTGTGAATATTTGTTACGAAGTAAGTTTTCAAAAGTGATTGTTTTCTTTCATTATGTGTACCGTTTGGTTTTACCTTAGCTTTTCTTTTGATATTATGATAGCTGAGTACATACTAGAACATACTCCCTCAAGCCCCATCATTTACTCTGACGAGGTATTATATAAGGTTTCAACAATACATCTGCTGTTAATGTTTTTCATTTTTTTGACTAAGTAAAGATACTAAATTAATTTCATAAAACAAAATAACTTACGTTATGCCCGATTTTCGTTATTTTATGGTAAAACCCAAAGAAGTAAATCTACGGATTCAACTTGACTGGGCAGCATTCGGGAGATACCACAACACATCTACTCGTCAGGCATACCTCAAAACCTCCAAACTTGATTGTACAACCAGTGTGTGTTGCCATTGATAACCTATGGATCTAAGACGTGGTACTTCACTGCTAGCCGTATGAAGAAGCTCAGAGTCGTTCAGCGATCTATGGAGAGGGCTATGCTCGGGGTTTCTCTGCGTAATAAACTTAGGAATGAGGATATCCGCAGTAGAACCGGAGTAACCGACATAGCCCAACGGATTAATAAGCTGAAGTGAGAATGGGCAGGCCATATAGCTCGAAGAACCGACAACCGTTGGGGAAGAAAGGTTCTCGAGTGGCAGCCTCGTACCGGTAGGCGAAGTGTAGGGTGACCCCCCACTAGATGGAGTGACGACCTGGTAAGACATGCAGGGAGTCGATGGATGCAGGTGACTCTGAACTGTGCTTTGTGGCATTCCTTGGGGGAGGCCTATGTACAGCAGTGGACTTGTGAAGGGCTGTAATGATGAATAATGATGATAAAAAGCCCATCAGAAAGCAATCGAGACGGTGTCCAACCATTTAGTGTAAAGCCAATGTAGAGTGATATGTATAAAGTGAACAAATTCGAATAAATTAATATTATGCAAAGATGTAATGATTGATTGGCAGAAAGGGCAAGGTATGCCCTAGGTGGAAGATTATTGACCAGATTGGCAATGTATTGAAGAAAGGCCAAGTTAGGAGTTTATAATATATAATATCTTTAACCGACGAGCGTGCGGGAGTTGTATCAGGATCCTGCCAAATTGAAACCCGTAATATATTGAGCAAAAAAGAAATTTCTTTTAACTATATTACATTAATAACATGCATCTCCTCATAAAGCAAGCATTATTTAATTTTGCGATTGACACTAATTGATAGGCAAATATTAATGAACATTTTGATTCATTTGATTTTTTCAAAGGACTAAAATTCGATTTTATAAAGAAAATATTTTAAATATTTGATCGTATTTTTTACGCGATATATTGTAGCGAGGGCGCGTGGAATGTATAGGACCGAACGCTCAAGGTCTTTCGCTAGGAGTAGCGCCTTAAGCTGTATCTTTTCACCAATGATGAATATTGTACACTAGGCGGTAGGATTACATTTCTATCTAGAAGTCATATTTCTACAGTAAGCAACAGTGTAGGCATTACCGTGTTCAAGTCTAATTGGTATAGAGAATCATTCCATCTTAGTCCTCAGTGTTGATGTCGCGTCTGAAGCCTTCTTTGTTTAAAGTAGGTTCCTGGTGGCCATGGGTTGCAGTTACCACTCAACAACAGGTGTGATTTTTAATTTGCTGGTTTTTTTTTTTCAAATTTATAAACAAAATATCAAAATATCTCTTTTTTAATTTAAGCCTTTAAAATGTTGTATGTAGAAAATACAATACGTTAACTTAAAAATTTCATAAATGATATATAAATTAAAATACATTTCTACGTGATTTATTCATGGTCAATCTCTATAACTTGTTGTCCTTTGCCTCTTACAAAATAATCCAATACTTTTATTTATTTATTTTATTTTTATTTAATTCATGATGTTTATCCAGCTAAATTATTTAAATAGCTTCACCATGTTATCGGGTTGCCTTTTTCTTTTTCCTTGCGTACTATTTAACAATAACATTAATACTATTAATTTTTTCTAATCATTTTGCCTTATCGACTACAATGCTACTTTCGTGGTTTCATTCTTTTAGTATCATCATTTTTTGATCATCTTTACCTCATCAATATTTTACTAATGAGTTTAAAAAACGAGGAGTCTCTATTTTCAAACCCACGTTTTTTATGTGAACATGAAATGTTACACGTGTAACACGAATTTCTTGAAAATGGCTAACTGATTTAAATGATTCTTCTTTTATAAAATGTGTTTTAATTTATGGGTTGTCCCTATAAATTTACGGAATAAATCCTATTCTTACGAGGGGAAAACTAATAATGAAAGCTTTAATGTAAATGTTTAGATGAAATTTCAGTTGTTACATTTAACTTGTATTTTCCAGTCCCAAAAAATTTATTCAAAAGGCAAAAATTGTTAGTAGTTAATATTCAAGGGATAACAATGCAACTACTTTATTTGGAGTTAGTTCTTGGTAATCTGCTTTGAACTATAATATTTGTACAAAGTTTATAGAAAATAGCGCTTTATATTTTGTATGAACCGTTTTTTATTTTAAAATCAGTCAATAAATACTTCGAAATAAATATAATTCATAAATTTATGATGACCACTTTCATAGCTAGTGATTATGAGAGCGAGCAATGTGATTGAATAGTAACACATTTTATTGCAAAATAAATGTTATCACTGACAATCTAAATATAATTTCAGCTTATGAAGTTTGGCTTGAATGAAATAAATATTTTAAGAGCACTATTGCATTTATAATTTTAATATAAAATTGGACGGTATAAAATTTTACCTCTTTAGATATTGCACGAAAGCCAGCATTCGAAAATAATTACGATTATTGGAGAAAATATAAGAGAAATATTAAATGCGTTTTCTTTGGGTACAAATTTACTTAAATGCTTATTAAGTTCTTTAGAATACCTCTTTGGTCTGACGGTCGTAAACTCATTTGGTAATCACAAGGTCTTGGGTTCGAATCCTGGGTCAGGCCAAAACCAGATTGGGTTTTTCTAGCATTAAATTCTCAGTAGCAGCTCGTCACGATTCTCAGTCACGATGTTGGCGATGTCTTCGGCGCCTCTTAATCACGTAAAGTCGTAGGTCTTACGTCTGATCTCTCTCCAGTCGTGTGGGATTACAATGTTATCGGACTACGAGAGTGCACCTGTTTTTGCTTATATACTTGAACACTACAATCCTGTCCTGCGCAGATGGCCGGTCTAACTGGTCGAAATTAACTTTGGTTGACATTATTAGTACCCTAGATAGATAAGATTTACCTCCACACGCATGATTGTTGGTGAAATACAAAGCCGTCGGTTTTTAACTTTATCTTTTACAATTTTCGCTTAGATATTTAAGAACATTCAAAAAATAAAAGTAAAAATTCCGTACACGGTAAACCACTTTCATTTAAATTTTACTCATAAAACTAACAGTTATGTAGAAAAAAGTAACACGGTGAGATAGAAATAATCTGCTTTAACTCAAACTAATAATACATTTAGATGAGCGTAACATGAGAATGGAATATGTGACGATAAATAATGTTACAATTATTAACGCTTAAAGCTGTAATTTATGAGAACTAAAGTTGTTAAACAAACGCGTGGCTTAGCGTAACGTTTTCTATGTTATTACGTTTTTAAAGAATAGTAGCGATTTTAACCAATAAAATAGAAAATAATACTCCTGTTAAACCATGCCATGCTACAGTTTATTATGGTTGTGGCGCGAATGGGTCGACTTGAACGGGGAAGTACGACGCTCTCACAGAGTACCAGCGTAAAATAGCAGCTTAATACTGCTGTGTTTTAAATGCAAAATTTGGAGTCTCTTTTCAGCGGAAATGAGACATTCTATCTTAGTCTTCAGTAGTGACAACGTATCTACGTTTTGATTACTTAACCAGGATAGATGTAGATGGATATGTGTGACAGTATCTACGTACGATCAGGTGGACTGTGTGCCTGCTTTTCACCGCTATTTCATATAAAATTATGCTTCCTGTCATCGGTCTGAGTATTTTACGCCTGTTGTAAATTACATGGTTTTACCACCATCTTTTGACAGCCACGGTGCATCTTAATGCACCTTCGGGACGAAATGAGGAAAAGATTTCCTAACACTTCCACAGTACTCTCTTTAACCAGAGCAACTTATCTTTAGCAAACTTGATGAAGTTAAAGAAAGTACTTAATTTATTTAATGCACTTAATGTATCTTGTATTAAAATCTAGATTTAAATTGTGCTGTTTATTTATATAACAAGTAAGGAAATTATTTATATCCGTATGTATAGCCTTTGATTATATACTTGTCGGTATATAATCAAAGTATATAGTATCGATTTGTTCTTTGTAATAACCACGCCGTAGTATTTACTAACCACAACTAAATGAAACTCTAGACGTTCTTAGAGTAGGAAAGTTTGTTATTGATAATCTATGTCGTTCGAGGCTAACGATGTAAGTTATAAACTTTGAACTAGAAACTAGGTTCGCACTTTTAATTAAATTATAAAGAATTTTTAAGCTTATAACGATAATAATATTATTCAATATCACCATCTTCGTCATCAGCCCTCAGAATTCCACTGCTGGGAATAGGTCTCTCCCACTGGATAGGGTGTACCACCCCACTATACGATTAAAAGAAAAATCGCCACGCTTTAGTAGCGAATCAACGTTCGCAATTCCAGATGTTTCGCATCATTGACCCTGCCTCCCTTCTGGATCTGATTATTTTATAACTAGCGCAAGTAAGGTGCTCCAACCGCCATCTATTTTTGTCATATCCCATTGTCACATTTTATGACACCCACCGTACAATCCGTGAAGTGGCGGTGTAGGAATATCTTTCCGTGGGTGTCATAAGTGACGAAAGCGGGAAACTGGCACAGGAGATGGGCCGCAGCATATTTCTGATAACAGCAAAACTGCGAAACAAAAACTGCGTTTCCAATTCGCTTGCCGAGCGCTGCAAATATGGAAAACATCCCCCATGAGTAACGACATTAAGAAACTACCTTCGGTTTGCCAACAAAATAGTACTTATATCAGAATCGCTGGAGGACCTAAGCACTATAATTAATGACTTCAATTGTGTTCCTAAGGGATAGGTCGTAAGATTAACATAGACAAAACAAAAGTCATGTGTAACGTCTACATCACACTAATGCCCATAGTTGTTGGAAGCAATACTTGTTGACGAGTTATTTACCTGGGACAATTAGTCTCCCCCATAAGCAACGACATAAGGAAACTGCGATTTGCCGACAATATAGTATTTATGTCAGAATGGCTCGGGTACCTAAGCACTATGCTTAATTACTTCAATTGTGTTTCCTAAGGGATAGGTCGTAAGATTAACATAGACAAAACAAAAGTCGTGTGTAACGTCTACATCACACTAATGCCCATAGTTGTTGGAAGCAATACTTGTTGACGAGTATATTTACCTGGGACAAATAGTCTCCCCCATAAGCAACGACATAAGGAAACTTCGATTTGCCGACATTATAGTCTTTATGTCAGAATCGCTCGGATGCCTCAGTACTATGCTTAATAACTTCTATTGTGTTTATTAACGGACAGGTCGTAAGATTAACATAGACAAAACAAAAGTCGTGTGTAACGTCTACATCACACCAATGCCGGTAGTTGGTTTAAGCAATACATGTTGACGAGTGTATTTACCTAGGACAAATAGTCTGACTAGGTAAGTTTAACTTAGACCGAGAGGTCAATCGACGGATTCAACTCAGGTGGCCAGCAAAAACAGAAACAGAAGTAGACATTACATACGTACATTACATTTTCATAAATATTTGGGGATCAAAGTTAATATATTAATCCTTACATTTTCCTTCTCCTTACATTTTTGTCTGAGCGAGACTTAAGGTTTTGTTTTATGGGTTTATTTTATAAAATAAATATAATTTCAGTATCTCTGTGTGTATTCTATCAAAAATACACTTACAATCAGATGGAGAGTATGATAAAAATAAAAATAAAGTTGGTAAAAATTGATTTAATAAAACAGCATGGAAAGCGGTTGTTAATTTCTATCATTTAATTACAATATCACTATAGATGATAAAATTATAATAAGTTATAAATAGCATACGTATAAATTTATATTTCTTGTTATATATTCCAAACGCTTACAAAATATTTGTTTTTGTACTTTATATTCCACTCGAGTTATTTCATTTAAAAAATATACTGTGTATAGGTATAACTTTTACTTTTTTCTATATTAATAAATCCTTAAACGCGTAAGCTTATAGACAAATAAAGTAAATTAAAGTTACAGCCTATATACGTCTCACTGCTGGGCACAGGCCTCCCCTCATTTCTGAGAGGTGTGAGGGAGAGCCGTGGCAGATGGTAAACACTCGCTGTAAATATAACAGAACGCGAGTAACCCGGGTTCGATCCCCGCCGGCACCAATGAAATTGTTAATTACAATTTTAAGTACTGATTTACCACGTACTAAGCGGTGAAGGAAAACATCGTGAGGAAACCTGCATGTCTGAGGAATAAGAAAAAAAATATTTCGAAGACATGTGAAGTTCGCCAACACGCGGTGGACACTTCCTTGCCCTAAAAACCCTCTCAGATAGACAAATAAGAACACAGGTAATAGCTCCAAAATATTTTTAAATTTAATATACCCGATGGGCGTCTGTTAAAATAATTGAAGAATAAAATACTAGCCTTTACCTGCGGCTCCGTTCACGTTTAATTATAAGGCGATTTATAATATTAGTATGATAATAATAATAATAATAATAATAACTCTTTTATTTCAGACATAGATCCATATAAGTTATTAGTAATTGTGCACCTTAAACACTAATGTTAGTTTCTTAAATATGAGTAATCACTTTTCAACAAATCGTTCCAATAATCTAGCATAATTATGCCCGTCACATCCTTCGGCGAACACGTTCATTATACTGTTGCGGCTGCCACGTATTCTGCTCAACAGCGAGTACACTCTTTTACGCATTATTGCGAAGAAGTCATCTGTTCGTGTTTCTGCAAACATCCCTGATGCGCTACAAAATCGAGGCAGCCCCAACAGGACCCTGAAAACGTTATTATATAAAACACGAAGGTCACTGTAAGAGCGCTTTGTATACGTTGTCCATAAGCTGCATGCGTAAAAAGATTGACAATAGGTGTAGAGTGTAATCTTAACTTCCTTGCTGCACCGCGCAAACCTACTAATCAACATATTTCGACACGGATCGACAGTGCCCTTCGCTCCCTCTCGATGTTCATATCATCTACAATTTTCAGTTATGTAGTGGCCTTATGGATATAGGATACTTAAACTCTTTTACTCTTCCTAGGGCAGTGCCATTAAGCAAAATAGGAGGCACATTCTTTGGACACTTTTTTCCAGCTCTAAATACCATAAACTGACTTTTCTTAACATTGTATACTAAACCATGTCTAACAGCATAATCCTCACAAACGCGTAACAATTTTCTAAGAGCACTAACAGACGGGGCCAGCAGCACCATATCATCGGCGTAACTTAAATTGTTTAAACAAACTCCATCTACATAGCATCCGATATACATGCTGCTCAATTCACCGATTAGGTCATTAATGTACAGGCTGAATAGGTTCGGTGAGCTTAAAACCCTTTGTCTCACCCCATATTCTAGCCTATATGGATCGGAAAACGTATCTGCCCATTTGACATTATTTATTTGAATTGTTGTACCAATACTCGAACATGGCAACAAGTTCAGCAGGTATTCCGGTTTTCCTCAACTTACTCCACAATTTTTCATAGGAAACCATATCGAAGGCTTTTGACAAGTCTAGAAAACAAGGCATACACAGGTGTTTTTCTGTCCGTTTAGTACTCAACGGTTCGCTTAAAGGGCCAAGATGGCACTCTCTGTTGAAAGCCCAGTCCGAAAACCAAATTGAGCATCGTGTAGCTGCAAATATTTTCTTAAATACGTATCAAGTAGACCGTGCAGTACCTTTGCTAATATTGTAGCCAACGATATAGGTCTATAGTTGGTTATGTCCGAGATGTCCCCAGTTTTATTTTTTAGAATTGGCACCACAATAGTCCTCATTATATTATTAGGTAGATATCTATGTCGTAGGCACAGTGAAAAGAACAAACCCAAAACCCTAGGAAGATGGCCACCAGCATGTTGCAAATGCTCTATGCTAAGATCATCATACCCAGGAGACCTCCCCCTTTTCATGTTCATAATCACTGCACCCACCTGTTTAGCTGTGAAGCGAACCGGGTTTGTGTCGAAGGGGACTTCCGTATAGGTTTTACCATTTATGGGCCCTAAAGGAGAGTCAACATTAAAATATTGCCTAAAATTTTCAACAATCTCTTTTTTATCATTAGTGTTCCCAATGCTCACAGGAAGACCAGGCCGCACATTTAATTTATTTGTGGATTTCCAAAAATTTTTGAAGTCCTTATTACAATGTTGAGTAGCTATTATGTCCATTTTAATTTGTTCTTCCCGATTCTGGCATCATTTTAACTTAGATTTAAATTGACGTCTGCTCTCATACATACGATCATACACAATGCCCCCTTTAGGTTTGCCACATTGTAACCAATTATCAAATTGAATCCTGGACTCCCTATGAGCATCTTTTACATATTTATTCCATCCGACTACAGTTTTTTTTGGCAGTAATGGCACTACCTTCATATGTCATAATTGCGGCCTCGCTTAAGGTATTTACTATAGCCTCATACATCTTATCTAAAGTCTCTTTGTGATCGTATGTGTATGTACACATACGATCACAACAATGGCAAAACTCTACCGGTAAATGCATATCTCTAATTTTCGAATTACAATATTCTTTATATTTGAGTATTTGATTTGGTTTTCTGTTGCCCCATATTATTTTACTATTCTTAAGAATATTTGAGGTATTTTAGACCTACAATTGTAGGTCACAAGTATACTTAAAGGGAATGACCGTGTGTAAAAGATGATCGAGCCATCTTCTACTACCGTGTGCATCACTTACATATGTAAAAGAGTCAGAGTACATACCGAGTTTGTCATATCAGCGCACTGCCAGCACTGATCCGTACAAAACTTTAATAATTCATCACCAAATAGCTCACCTGGGTGAGCACTGAAATCACTAACAATGTAAACTGTTTCTATCGCACTACTTTCAATGATAGCACTAATTCTACCTAAACACTCCGTGAACTCAATTAGATTTTCATTTTTATCCACTGGCATATAAATACTGAATACCAATATGGATCGGTCACCACTAACGGCCTTTATTGCACATACCCTTGGATTTTCACAGTCGATCACTGTCACTGAAGTAAACGCCACCTTACGCCAAGGTATTAGGATTAGTAGAAAGAAGTATTACGAATAATCAAGATGAGGATGTCTTGACTAATTTTAACCATTGCGCGAAAGCATTCCAATTTTTTTTTAATAAAACTGACGCGAAGAACGAACTTATTTTACAATTTTGTTTTCAAATGAAGAACGGTGTTACTAATTCTGTTCTGTCTATTAGAACCACTATAGAATCAATAATGCAAAGAAAATTTATTTTTCAGAAAAGCGCACATTTCATCATGTTCTGTATTAATTTATCAACGCTACAAATTATTCTTATACTAGCAATCTTTCAACAAGCAAAAAGCGTAGAAGACGGATACCTCAGATCTGTGAAGAATGCTTGCTATATAAAAGGAGAAGCATTATCTTGTATGAAATATCGAGCTATAAAAATTGCCACGAATACATTTTTTGGTGACCTATATACGAATAAGACGATAAGAGCTGGTAAAATGATAAGCTTCGTACCTTTAGACGAAGAAATAACGAAAACCATAGCAACAAATGCGGAAGAAGAATTGCTAGTGAAAGAACCAAGAAGCTTTTTGTCAGAATGGTCGGAGTTTGCCAAATATTTAATGAAATTAATAAAGGTGTTTTTTAAAACTAAAGGATTGAAAGTAGATCTTCCTGACGGAGCTAGGACAATTGAGGAGCCAGACAACGATGATGGTGAGTGTATTTTTTCTTTGTTTAATAGTATTTAATATATTTTAATCTATGTACAAAATAAAAACATTTAACATTGAATAAAACAGGTTTTATTCATCGGGTTGAATTTTTCTTTTAAATTTGCTGTGAAGCACCCGAAATGTCGGGAATTAAAATAAGTTAAATTAATCGCGATAAAATCCATAAAGCTAGTTTGATTCAATGTCGTGTTTGTTTATTTGCATAAATTTAAGAAATCATTAAAACACCTAATATGTAATGTTGACCAGACTGAATTTCGGTCACAGTGGTCAAGCTCAACGAAGACTAGCCATCTGCGCCTGTAAAGGATTATTAGTGCACTAAATGTATGAGTAAGCACTGTGTTTCCTCCCTCATAAATGGAGAGAAGTCGAGCCCTGGTCCAATAACAAACTTTACAATAAACTAAAGGCTTTATTTGCTTTTCGAGGCACAGGAAAACTTTCCTTATGCTAATTTTACGTAGTGCATATAACGCTAATCTGTAGTAGTAACCTAAGAAAAAGTTAAGCAAGTAACAAACTTTCAAAGTTTATGTTAAAACTTATATGTAACTCTGATTTAACTTCGTTTATCTAATGTTATTTTTCGTTCAGTTCAGTTTGTAAAAGATTTTTGCTAAAATATTTTATCTCTCAATTCTAACTTAAATTAAATTTTATTTTTCGTTGAATTTTTACCAAGCAGTAATCACACAGTGAACCTATAAACTATTCCTTGATGAAATACTTCATCTACATAGAAAGTTATTTTATTAGTCTTTGTTCAAAATATGTAGATCATCCGCATAGATATAATAAATCATCCGTAATGATAACAAACTATGTTTGCAGTACTAATCGTCTCCCATTTTGAACTACGGTTCTCACTTAATGCTCTGTAACAACAAACTTTACTTCTTGTTTTATTACGATATTGAATTTAGTTTTGTTCGTTACGGATACATAATCGTATTACTTAAGATTTGAAAGTAATATTTATATTCTTATATAATATATATATATATATATATATATATATATATATATATATATATATATCAGCTTGATTTACAAAGCCGCTTTCAGTGCCTAAAGGATTGCAGTGCAGTGGACGATATGAATGACAAGCTCGTGAAGTATTCTGCAAGACCCGCCGCAGAAGAACACAAAAACTCTCCGATCACACTTTTAATCTCATGGCTGTTAGAAGGGAGATGAGGCGGCAATCGTCAACAGATTTGACAGCATACAGGCAACGGAACAGACAGATCTCCAAATGCATGCGGCGAGACTTACGCAACTTTAATACTGCTCGTATTAAAGAAGCGATCGAGCGGAACCAGGGCTCCAAAGTCTTTGCCAGAGATCTGTCTGCCAGAAAGAGCCAACTGTCAAAGCTGAAGACTGAGTGTGGCAACATCGTTTCCGGGACACCTGAGATTCTGAGTGAGATTGAGAGGTTCTATGGGCAGCTGTACACATCATCGTTGGAGCCACACGCAAGTGTGAGTAACGATCCAAGAGCAAGTCTTATACGATACTATTTTCATGATATCTCGGACGTCAGTTTGAGCGAGATTATAATGGCTCTCCACCAACTTAAAAACGCCAAGGCCCCGGGCGAGGATGGAATTACAGCGGAGCTTTTGAAAGCGGGTGGAACACCGGTACTTGAAGTCCTTCAGAAGCTCTTCAATTCCGTCCTCCATGGTGGCACTACTCCGGAGGCGTGGAGCAGAAGCGCGGTGGTCTTGTTCTTTAAGAAAGGAGACACGGAAACGATTTCCCTTCTGAGCCGCGTCTACGTGCTGTTTTCGAGAGTCATTACGAATCGTCTCGCACGCAGACTCGACGACTTCTAGCCTCCCGAGCAAGCCGGTTTCCGAAAAGGCTTCAGTACCATAGACCACATACATACCCTGCGGCAGATTGTACAGAAGACCGAAGAGTACAATCTGCCACTTTGCCTGGCATATGTGGACTATGAGAAAGCCTTTGATTCCGTCGAAATTTGGGCGGTGCTACAGTCCCTTCAGCGGTGCCAAGTTGACTGCCGGTATATCGAAGCGCTGAAGTGTTTGTACAGTAGGGCTACGATGGCTATCCGAGTACAGAACCAGAGTTCGAAACCTATCCAACTGCAGAGAGGTGTAAGACAGGGTGATGTTATATCCCCGAAACTCTTCACCGCTGCGTTGGAAGACGTTTTCAAGCTACTGAACTGGAAAGGATACGGTATTAACATCAATGGCGAGTACATCACTCACCTTCGATTTGCCGACGATATAGTCCTTATGGCAGAATCGCTGGAGGACCTTGGCACTATGCTCAATGACCTCACTGGTGTCTCCCAACGGATAGGTCTTAAGATGTACATGGACAAAACAAAGATCTTGTTTAATGTCCATGTCACACCTATGCCGGTAGTCGTTGGGAGCACTATGCTCGAAGTTGTTGACGAGTATGTTTACCTGGGACAAATAGTCCGACCTGGTAAGTCCAACTTCGACCGAGAGGTCAATCGACGAATCCAACTCGGCTGGGCAGCGTTCGGGAAATTACGACACATCTTCTCGTCAGGTATACCTCAATCTCTGAAAACTAAAGTGTATAACCAGTGCGTGTTGCCAGTGATGACTTACGGATCTGCGACGTGTTCCTCGAGGACGCTCAAGGTCGTTCAGCGAGCTATGGAGAGGGCTATGCTCGGAGTTTCACTGCGTGATAGACTCAAAAATGAGGATATCCGCGGTAAAACCAGAGTGACCGACATAGCTCAACGGATTAGTAAGCTAAAGTGGCAATGGGCCGGCCATATGGCTCGAAGAACCGATAACCGATGGGGAAGAAAGGTTCTCGAGTGGCAGCCTCGCACCGGTAGGCGTAGTGTAGGGCGACCCCCCACTAGATGGAGTGGCAGGTGGCTCAGGACCGTGCTTTGTGGCGTTACTTGGGGGAGGCCTATGTTCAGCAGTGGACATGTGAAGGGTGTAATGATGATGATATATATATACACAAACTTGTCAGGCAGACGTTCTCCTGCCCTTTTTGATGACCCTTTGTCATGTACTATTAAAAATCGTATTATTTCACCAATATATATATTACGTAAAAAATTTAGTATCTTTTTTACGTAATATATATATATATATATATATATATATATATATATATATATATATATATATATATATATATATATAACGTAAAAAGTTACTAAATGTTTAAGCTATAACAGCCACGTTCCATGTAGTAAATTTAGTTTAATTTCACGTGATCTACAGTTTCATTAGACCGTATAGCCAAATCATTAACTATCTATCTAGAATAAACAAGTTATGTATAACTAATTATAAATAACTAGTTATATCACCGACAGCAAAAACTCCACGGCTTACTACTATAGCAAATAATTGCCAAGGATAAGAGAATGCTCATCTATTGTAATCGCGACCCACTCGAGCCAGCCACCAATCAGCAACTCCTTTAGAGATAAAAACGCATCCGTATCAGGCGCACCTTAATCATGAAATTTTCCCACTTTCTCGAATCTACCATCGCCGTACCAGCAGCCTTTTAGAATCACAGATTACAGTGAAAATTATATTACACCTGTCTCATACCAAAACCATATCCTTCAAGCGCGTCCTAGTTGCCAGCTATCTACCCGGAGGTTTGCAAGCAACGGTTTCCGCTCTGTGTAAAAAGCAGCAAAGTGCTTACATTTTTTAAATAAAAAATTACCTTTAGCGCAATTGTGCAACTCTGGTCGGATTAGATTTCTCCGCATTATGTTTTTTTTAAAACATTGCGACCTGAAATATAATATTAATATAAAAAAGCTTTTAATTGGTACTAATATACCTTTTTATTTAATTCAACGAAATCAAACGTCATGTATTGACGCAAATCAGGAATTTTTCTCCTTCCTTCTTCTGTATACGACATTTTTGATGTCTCCCTAAACACATTGTTACAAGTTGTATTTCGTTGACCCATGACCCTCTTTATAGTAAAAAAATAAAATTATTATATGTGACTACAAGAGTCTTGTTTAATTTTTTAAAGATATTTCAAATTACCACATCTTATTAGGTTTTTAACATTAATCTTTAGCCATTCAGATATTGTTATTTATTTCAGTTCCAGTAGCCATCAGATGTAATTAATATACCAGTATATATATATATATATATATATATATATATATATATATATATATATATATATATATATATATAGTTGTATAAGTCACGTTCATGTATATAGTAACCAGAATATACTGAAAAATCTTTCGTTTTCCGCTCTGAGAAAAAAGTGGTATTCTCTGAACAGATCTTCCATCTTAGCTTCTTTGCATGTCGTAGGCGAATTACCTTTTTTCTACTATGGCAAACCCACCCTAGCATCTACCGAGGATCTTTTGTATAAATATGATCGCCATTGATGTTTAAAATCATTACAGTAAGCCTGACCTATAAACCACGTCGTGTCTCAAGCTTTACTCTGGAAATACTTTCTGCGATCATTTAAATTAAAAACGAGATGTTGTGATTTTACGTAGTCAAATTTTACGTAGCTTTTAGAGTAGGCTAAAATCAGAGAATAATTGTAAAGTACAACAAATTTGTAATAATTGTATTCCGATTACCAAAAATAACAAATATATTTTGAAAATTGTGATCAAAATTCATTTGTGTAAAATTATGAAGCTGAAGGATGAACGTCTTGCGCTTGAACTTCCATTCACTGACACCACAAATTTGGTATTTGTTGTACCCCGTTTTGGTAACGGGGTATAATATTTTCGTTAATTTGCGAACAATACTTGTTATAATGCGCACACCGCGTAAGACACGCTAAAACTCACTACGTTGCCTGCTACGTTAAAATTTAAATTTGAAACTTAGCAAACAAAGTTATAAAGTGCATAAATACACAAATACTAAATTTAGCCGCTCGGGAGTGAAATTTTGCGGTCGCAACCTGTTAACTAAGTTAATGTCACTAAACTGGTTTGCTATTCAACTTTGTAAGTTAATTTTATTTACACATAATATAAACAGTATTCATGAAATTATTCCTATAAAATAAAATAAAATATAATGCAGTATAAAAATAATAAAAGCAATTTAATGAGAGCGAGTTCGAGGTGCGCAAAAGAAATTTTATAGTGACGAAATATACCATGATTACTTTTCATCCTGACAGGGTAAGAATACTTCAAATTACCGCCCTATCTGAAATCTACTTTTTTAGAATAATACTACCTTGTACTATTAAGTATTCTTTGCTAAAACGCGAACACAAAGGTTAAAATGAAAATAAATACATGGTTTTACGATTTAAAAAAAAACGCTTTTTCTAATTAAATGTTCGTAATTCGACCGGACATGGTGCTGGTTTTGATTGTATAGTTTTTCAGTTACGTTGGACAGTTTTAAAACTTCAGAATAACTAATATATTATATAGTTTTTCATTTTATACTATTTTCGTTGGAATTTTTACTTCAGAATATTAATATATTATATAGTTTTTCATTTTATACTATTGTTACGATGGACAGTTTTAAAACTTCAGAATAATTATTTTTTTTTTATTTTATTTTTACTTTGGACAGTTTTAACTTCGAATAATTATATATATATAGTTTTTCTTTTTCTTTGCATGGACAGTTTTAAAACTTCAGAATAATTAATATATTATATAGTTTTTCATTTTATACTATTGTTACGTTGGACAGTTTTTCGATTTGGTTGGACAGTTTTAAAATTTCAGAATAATTAATATATTGTTTTCTTTTCACTTAAGTAGGTTTTGTTGATATCAAAAAAATATTTGTAAATTCTAAATATTTATATATACAATACAAAGGGTTTAATATATTATGAGGTTAGCGACACCACCCTATGAAGAACAATATACAGTATAATTAAAAGCTTTTAAGAAGCTTCTCATATTCGCTCGTTAATTGGATCGTAAAGTAATCGTACATTAGGGGTAATTCTTATTTTATGTGCGTTAACGTCATAATGAAATAAATATTAAAACTATTGTATTTTGATATATTTCTGAATCTAACAGAGCATTGCTGGTTTTCGGTTGATTGCAAACAACTTCCGGCAGTAACTGAACCGTTATAGGCAAAGGTTATCTTTTCTTATAGGTTATCAGTCTATATTTCCTTTCTTTAAAAGGTTACTGGCTATGATGATCATGTTACGAGTACTACGCAAGACAAGCTTTAAATTAATTTGATACTGCGATTAAAATGCAAACGTGACAGTTTATGACAAGTCGTGCCTACTACGAAATTAAACTCAAATCCAGCTGTCAACTTTAATAGGCCGATAAATAATAATTAGTAACAGCCTACATAAAACGTCCTGCTGCAGGACACAGACCTCCTCTTTGTACTGGAAACGTGGCATTCCATCAAGTCCTCAGGTGTGACAACGTATCTGCTTTTTGAATACTGATATTGTTTGAGGATAAATGTTTATGGACCACAATATCCATTACCATCGGGTGAATTTTTGATTGACACCACCCCCTACTCTTTCTGTATGTTAAAAGTATTTTTAGTCTTTCAGGACTTTTTCCTGAAACATCATTTGCGTTTCAATAAAATTTAAGAAAAGGAAAAAAGAAAAAAAAATTGTAATGCTTCTTTTAGGTATTCTCCTTTTATAAAATATTCATAAAGATGGATTCGTGACACAATTTTAAAGCATTAAGAATACTCGCATTTAGAAATTACATACGAGTATAAGTATCGTAGATAAAGATGTATATAAGTTTGTATATTTAAACCACTTGTTTTCATTACATCATTGCATCCACTAAAGTCCACTGCTGAATATAGGATTCGGAAACAACAAGGTTTCTATTTGTCTCTATCACAGAAATTTTTATCTGTGAGAGTTTCAGGTGCATTGATTAAACATGTCATATTTTTAAAATGCCATTGCTAAAATACCAACATGAGCTTAAATAATAATTGAGTTTTTAATCAAATTTATATTTTTAACGATATAAGAAGATTGTAATATAATTTATATAAGTATATTATTTAATAATTTTTAAAAGAACAATGCAGCTGAAAAACAACATATATAAAACCTAATAAAATAAAGGAGATAATCTGCACTAGAAAGCACGCGTATTTCCCCTGCACCTGCGCTTATTCACTTTGTTAATTGCGCTTATCTTTGCTATGATCTTGTTATCTTCTGCCAATTTGAACCATCTCGTTAGCCGCTGATCCATAATTGAACCAACAATGGCAATAGTAAATAAAACTGGACCACAAAAATTGCAAGTAATTGATTACACGAAATTGTGCCAATATAACTGTTATAATCGTCTGCTGTGTTGACATTAATTCGGATAAAGCGTGGGATTCTATGCCAGGTTGGTCAAGGTTGAACACAACAAATGCGTCACTAATTTATGTTTTGATTGGACGAGCAAGACGGTACGCTCTATATTGATTTTTGTTACCATCCATACCATCTGCCTGATTAGCGACCCACCACTGTACGGTTCACCAGAAGATTTTTCCTCAGGTTCTTAAGACTTAGGGATTACTATTAAAAAGAGCCTACTTTTTTTTAATGCAATTCCCTTGATGTTACAGTTTTTCATGAGAGCCAATATTCAACCAACCAACAGGAGAAACGCATTCTCGTTTGTTCCCTGCTCCTGCTATATATAAAAAAATTACTTATTATTTTGAACCTAAATGAGATGGCTAAAATGTGCCCCAAGCTGTACAAAAATAAGACTATTGCTATTAGTTTAAAAAAATAAAAAAAGAATTTTGAATAACTTTTAACATTTCATAGCAGTGGTTGAAAAATAATCAAGTTTAAAAGTATTTAAAGTGATTTCTTATCTTTGAAGTCACTCTATAGCACCTTTAATGTGGCCATATAATACTTAAAAGGATCAGAGTAGGGAAAAAACAATAGCTAAACTCATAAAAATGCCTTATTTATGATATATTATGTATAAAATAAGCCTTCAGTTAATGAATTAATACATCAAAATACACTTAAGTATAGAATTTTTAAAATTACAGCAACAGCTTAAACATGTAGCGTTACATTATAGGATAGGGTTATTTTACTACAGTACTTGCAACACTGAATCCGTCCGTCAAGCATCAAAACAGTCAAAGTGTCAATATGTCTATATGTCAGACTTGATCTGATTCACGTTTACCCACTTAAGCGCCGCTTCTCGGTATATGATATTTGTACGCTTTTCCTTCTTATTTGTGTTTTATCGTATTTTACTTTTATTTAATAAGTGCCGTAGCCCCACGCAAGTGCTCCACTAATTATAAACAGTGTTATACGTAAGTTTAATTATTTTCTGTCTAATATACTTCGAGCAATAATAGTTATGTTACAAAAACTAGTTACAATTAATAATTTAAACGACTGAAAAAACTGCTGTCCTTATTTTTTTTTTAGCTAAACAAGTTAGGATACATCCTATTCACCATGCATATATATTAACCTACATAACACTCATGAATTGGAACGTTATTAATATCTACATTGTGTAATAATGATAAAAACCGACTGCCAAAATCAACTTTTTTAAATCTTCATAACTTTTGTCCACTACTGCGTAGCTACATGCACTTTTCTAATTCTTTATATAGAAGATCTCTACTTTCAAATGACAAAGATTTCATCTTTGTGCAGTCTGGGGCACAGGTTAATACAATTTTTGGCCATCTCCTTTAACATAATGTGCTTACATAGACGTCTTTTACCCTCGCATCCTCCTTTTTATCAATCCTTAGAAAATATTACTGAACATACATCTACAATACGTTATTTTTTGTAGAGTATAAAGATGACAAGTGCCAATAAAATATCGATTCGACTATTATGGTGCACCACTCCTAACACAAGCGTAACACACTTACCAAGAGTGGTTAAAAGGAATGTTAACAATATTAATAGCATTGCTAGTATTAAGAAAACGAGCACTCTGATAGTAAATGGATACTGTGACCCTATAGATATCTAAATCTGTTATTAGGTTGGTAACCCATGAGTACTAAAATGTAATCTCTTGTTTTAAGTGAAAAGAGATCGTTTAAAATTTTTGACTTCCCGCTATAAAAATTGAAAATTTTCAAAAATCTGGAAGTTATTGTTTTTATACCGTTTTTCATCAAATCAAATCTTAAGGTTTTGAGGTCTAAGGAAGCCACCCTGACAATTTTACGATAGTGGCTGTATATCTATGTGTCTTTGGAACGGCTTGACCGATTGAAATAAACTAAGCGGATTTCTAAAGGGTTTCATCAAACTTAGATTTCCTATGCATTTCAACTAATCAGCTTTGAACCTTGAAAAACCACGCCGATCGCCGTGGGTCCGGTCAAAATCGGTTGATTCATTCGTGAGATATCGTTAACGAATTTCAGATAGCTCATATTCAACATCATAATTTGGTGAAATTTGGAGCGCTTTGCATTTGAAATTAGCAGGAAGTTCCAGGGATGGCCTGAGGGGTCAACCAATTTTTTTATAGGATAAAGGTAACAAACGAGCACACAATCCACCTGATGGTAAGTGGTTGCTGTGGCTCATAGTCATCTACATCTATCCTCGATTACAAATCAAAATGCAGATGCGTTGTCACCCGTGAGGACTAAGATGGAATGCCTCGTTTCCAGTGAAAGGGTCTCCAGTTCTCTACACTCACTATACGAAACACAGCAGCGTTAAGCTACTATTTCACGCTGGTATTCTGTGAGAGCGTGGTCGCGCCCAGATCGAGCCAACCCATCCATGTTACAACTATACTACTAATATATTTGTAACTTGCCTCTACCGGGGCATATGCAGAACATATATAAAGCCGTAGTAGCTCAGATGGTTAACACTCGTTGTAAATATAACAGAACGCGAGTAACCCGGGTTCGATCCCCGCCGGCACCAATGAAATTATTAAGTGCAAATTTAAGTGCTTCTTTTTAAATACTACCCTATGTTCAACTGTGTATGTTATATATGTTGATATCTTGAAGTATTGTTAAATATTTTGCAAATTATTTTTGTGATAGCCTAGTAGAAAACGAATTTCAAAATTTCATAGTAACTACGTAAGCACTCTGAATTTAATTTCGGTGGCAACTAAAAAAGTTTTAGTTTCAATTTTAAGAAATTCAGCATCTCCGGCAAATGAAAACATCATGCGGAAAGTTGCATATTACCTGAGAAAATAAAATATTTTTAAAGATATATGAAGGACCTTTTTATAGTAACTTAGATCATTTGATTATAATGAGAATATATAAATTATAATAAATGTTACTTTATGAAAGATATTTGGGTTATATTACATGAGATTGTGTTGAATGGAACGTAAAAAAGATATGTACTCATTTATACATACATAATACTGTATTAGTACTATTATTTTTAAAAACGAAAAACCAGACGCTAAGTAAGTGTCTACTCCTTTCTTGTCAAAACTCGTTTATTATTAATACTCGTACGTACTATGTTACAAAGATGTAGAATGATTTTCCAGCGTCTAATTATTCCTTCTTATTACAATGTGGGTTATATGCAAGCCAATACGAAATTTTTTTCGTTGCACTAAGATAAAATATACTTTCTTAGGTTTTGTTACCTATTAACTAACATCTGACAAATATCGGCTTTACAGGGTAGTCGGCGACCTGCTCGTTCCACGCCCCGCATGGGGCGCGACCTCTCAATGCCCCCGCGCACATCGATACACCCACACATAGCCACAAGCGATTTTACGTGCACATATGCTTAAGTTTAAGGATTTAAAAGACAGGTATTACAGTTGTTCATGAGCGGTTAGTCACTTAACATCAGGTGAGCTGCATGGTCATTTGCCTCTCTTATATATAATAATAATAATATAATAGTTTTAAAATAAAGCTAAGCTAAAGCTATACGCGTTGATCATGAACTGTTACAATACTAGGTTATCAAATTAAATCATTGTATCGTTTCTCCAACACGCGTTTAAAATTTCACATTGATTCGATTTCTGGAAGTGGATGAAAACCGAATTACTAAATTTCATTACATTCATACATCCATAGATACATCTAATCTGATATAAATCGTGTACTGATAATATTAGACTTAAAGAAAACCTAAACAACACGCATTAAGAAGCCGTGGGTGTCGTAAGAGGCGACAGAGGGAATACAAATCAGGAGATGAGCAGCAGCATCTTCTTGATAACGGTGGAATAATAATTTAAAACACTAACTGCTAACCCGCTAGCCAATTTATATAACGAGCTCCGTGGCGCAGTGGCTTAGCAATGAGTGGCCGCGCTGGGAGTCGCGGGTTCGAATCCCGCACGGAACAAATATTCGTATGGCCTACAATTAATTGTTACGAGTCTGAATGTTTGTCCGTGTGAAATTTATGTTTGTTAACTGCTCCACGATACAGGAGAAAATCCTAGTGTGGAGGTAACGTTTTTAAAGAAAATATTACGAGTAATATAAATAGTAATAGTGGTGATTTTTGTCACGATTTTAGGTTATATATATGAAATGATTGCGTAGTCAACAATTATTTAATGTGTCAGCAAAATTTCAAATTATTAAACCTATCTAAAAATTAGTGAAAATAGAATTATTAAATTTTGTTATATTCTTGCCATAGAGCAACACAGCGGCTTTTTGTTTTTTTTTTTACAAAGGACAGGCCAAGTAGGGGCAAAAATAAAAAACACACATCTTCTTTTTTAAATTAAAATGAAAAAGAAACTCACAGTCTACCCGATGGTAAGCGGCTTCTGCAGTCCATGGACTGGAGCAGCCATCTTAATGCATAAAATAACCAGAAATGCATTGTGACTTCTACAGACTACAACTACACTACAACCTGAAACTATACACTCTCTAGTCCCTTCAGATTAGAGTACAACAATATGTGGCGGCGCTGTCTGCGCGCCGCAAGCGAAACACACCGAAGCCTAAATCACGCTATCAAAATTCCGAATCATTAACAGTATATATAGAACATCTCCGAACTATCACACGGAGTGTCGGCCGCTCCCCGGGCAGAACACCTTTCCCGGCGAGAGATCTCCCCTTTTCCCTCCACGGTCACAGTGGTGACCACCCGACGTGATCTGAATACACGCATCCAACAACCTTCGGAAACATCAAGCTTCATCATCGTCACAAAATACCCCACCCATTCGCTCCCGAGCAGATATCGTCTGCAGTCTTCATATCCTGCAAGCCATCTAGCTTCACAAGGTTCATTGCAGCACTGGAATAATAACGCTTCCTGTTCCTTCAAGCTACTCTCTGTGCTATACAGTGTTCGGCACGGCTCTGAGCCTTACTGCTCGCCTCTGCTTCACGGCACTCTCGCAGATCACTGAGACGGAGGACACGGAGAAAAGAAGCTCTACCAGCTTATATGAACATAATCATCTTTTTTTATTTAAACATAAAACATAAACACTCACGCCTGCCACCCCGAGGGGTAGGCAGAGACTACAGACTTCCATTTAGCACGATCCTGAAATACCTCTCTCGCCTCCTCCACATCTATATATCTACGCATACATCGTCGTTTAAGTGTACACTTTCTTTGCCCCATTTTCAATATCGTACATTCGTTCAATAAACTTTCGCAGGAAAGGGACAACCCTTTCCGACACTTCCGTTCACTTCTGCAATATAAATTTGCTATATCACTCTTTCCTCATTCATTCTTTCTACATGACCAAACCACCGATGCATTCTTTTCTTAATCCAAGTCACAGCATCATTTTGCAAACCACACTCTTCTTTTATCATACAATTTCTCACCCTGTCCCTCAGATTCAGCCCTAAGATAATCCTTAGCGGTCGCATTTCTACTGCATTTATTTTACTCTCGTACTTTTGCAACACCCAACTTTCACTACCATATGTTAGAGTAGGGACTAACACAGCATTGTGAATTGCCATAGGTGCCTTTTTTGACACATTCTGTCTTTTCACAATAGAGTGTACAGCCCCATTTATTTTATTTCCTATTCTGGTTTGTATAAATATATATTAAAATGTAAAAATTAATTAAGTAAAATTAACTTTACCGTTTGTTCATTTTTCAGCTAGAGGCAAAAAGAAAAAACTGGCGATCATGATTCCTCTTCTGAACCTACTAGCGACATTGAAGACCAAATTTCTTCTTGTCCCTATTCTTCTATCCGTGTTATTGATAAAGAAACTACTATTAGTGGCTGCTTTATTGGTTCCAAGTCTACTCAGCACATTGAAGTCCTGCAAGGTAAAACGTTAGATTTTAATAGTTTTTAATCTTCCTTTCTTATGAGCTCGATAAACTCCACCGGAGCTCGTTATAACGAGGAAACACCTTAATTACCACGATTCACAGGTTTATTTTATAGAATAAGATTGACAAACGAGCACACAGTCCATCTGATAGTAAGTGGACCTGTCGTTCATAGACATCCACATGTATCTTCGATTAAGGATCAAAATGCAAACGCGTTCAAATCCCCGCGGACTAAGATGGAACGCCTCGTTTGTAGTTGAATATTTTCCGGTTATCTACATCCACCATACGATAAACAGCAACACATTAAGCTGTCAATTTATTTTCCGCTGGTAGTCTGTGAGAGCGTGGTCCTTTCTCGGTCCAGCTGACTCGTTCGTGTTACAGCCATAACATAGCTTCAGCATGATTCTACCACGTATAAATTGTGGTGGTGGATAGGCTAACGAAATGCCAGTCGTCTTGCACTTTTGACGCGGCTTCACGCACTCGCTGTTGTATTGCACCATCCGCGGTAAAATATTTTTAGTAATGTGGAAGCAGCAATAGGTAATGATTTTTTTATGTCAGCGTCATTTTTTTATTGTTTTCTCTTCTTAATAATAATCAACACGTGAAATTCCACTGCTGAACATGAACCTCTCCAGTTAAAGGACGTCATTGCCTTAATTAACATACTTGACAAGTGGAGGGGCGATTGCAGATCAGGCGTCTCGCAGCTGGGGGAAAATGGGGTGACCGACCCATCAATTCTCTAGTGGATATGACTCTTTCTAAAAGAAGGAAAAACTAAAAACTTCGCTACAAAAATACTCTTAGAGTTTGCTCTTATTAGAGTCATGGTCTTGTTTATACTTCGTAGAGCGACGCTGCAGCTATATTATGGTTGTAGCATGAATAGGTCGGCTTGGCCGGGGAAGGACCACGCTTTCACAGAATACCAGCTTATAATAGCAGCTTAATACTGCTGTGTTTCGTATGGTGAGTGTAGAGATACGGAGACCTTTCCTTACTGGAAACGAGGCATTTCATCTTAGTCCTCAGGGGTGACAACGCAACTGCGTTTTGATTCTTAATCGAAGATAAATGTAGATGTCTAGGGGCCACAGCATCCACTTACCATCAGGTGGACTTTGTGCTCGTTTGTCACCTTTAATCCACACAAAAGTTTGCCTTATGGCGGCAGCACGATTGGGTTGGCTAAACTGGGGAAGGAGTAGCTTTCATATAACAAACGGCGTAAATTTAATTTATTTTTCAGGGTTGATAAAATCTTATATTAATTTTGATTATTAATCGAGAAAAGATATTTTTAACACGGCATTTATTACCATCAAATAGGCTGTGCTAGTTTTTATCATAATTTATAAATGTTATAATTATGAAACGCTATTGGTGATTGTGTGACAGTACTATATTTGAAATCCGCTATTATATTTGACGTTGATTTTCCACTTTCCACGTTTTATAATCCACTGTCAAAAATAGTCTATACAAAAAAAATAAGCTTTATTCGTAGCACAACATTTTGAACACTGAGTTATAACATGACACAAAAATAACTTTCAAAAGATATCTCGAAGAAGAAGAAGTACAATGCTGAACAAAAGCCTTCTCCTGTTTAAGTTCCTCCTCTTTTCCATCCACTCGATGATACGGGGTAAGTAGAGGATTCTCTTACACTCCACTACACGGCACAAAATCATCAAAAAGATTAGGTCTTATAAAAATAACTAAAACCGAACAAAAACGTTAAATAATGTTATTTATATATATATATATATATATATATATATATATATATATATATATATATATATATATATAAACATATATATACCTATACAAAACCGTTTTTAAGTTAAAGTAAACTATGTACTCAAGCTTGTTTAAGTAATTACATGCGGGTGTTAGATGAGTTTGTAAAATTGGACACAAGTTGCCTCTTATCTTGTTATGTTCATTCTTAGACATTCTTGTAAATCCTTCTTGTAAAACAAAGATATTTCACTAAGCTGCTGGACCTCAGTTAGTTATAAGATTGGCTGATAATGATTAAAAATAAAAAAATTAAGTAAAATAGCATTCATTCCTAAATTCTACTTTAATTTTCTTGATAGCAAAACAAGATACGTAAAATTGCTTGCGTGTACTTAGACGCGCGTTATAATTTATACTTGCGCTTTATATCGCTGGTGGGTAGATGATAATCTCCCGAAATTATTTACTTTTATATTTTTTTAAAATAATATGGTGTCATACACCTACCGTATAAGGTTGTAATATCAACCACAGAACTTTTTAGAAAAATAAAATACTTATGGTATTTTATCGAATAATACGACAACCATACGTTTTGTCATAAGGACTGAGCTTGAACGAATTACTTACTTAATCGGAATGAATTGAATTTAAAATGAATAATAATAATGTGCTCTTAAATATTTACAAAAAATATAATAACAAAATAAGAATCGATTATTGACTTAGTAAGTATATTTTATTTCTCTATTTGAGAGATATTGCCGACATCAAGTTTAGCTTGGCAGCTTTTAAAGTCGCTCTATTAGTTCAAATTAGCTCCTTGAATAATTAAAGTAACTTTCTTTACATAAAAAGATAAAGCAAGCTTAGTGCTTTTTAAGTAAGGATGGCTATTCCTTCCGAAAAAGATCGTTTTTTAAATCAATTCGAATCAAAATCTGATGAATCGGTTCACAAAAAAATCGAGGTCTAAAATCAAATGATATCTCAAAAATCGATCTTTTTTCGATTTGTTTTCAAAGTTTATATTTACAATATCAAAAGATACAACAAATTACAGATTAAAAACGTTTTTATTTCTTTAAACCAATAAAAAGAGGCGAAAGAAAGAGCACACAGTAGTTTTGAGTTTTTGAATAGAAAAACTGTCATTCTTTATGAGTTTGGGTACATTCAAAAGTAGTTTTAATCAAATTGGCGATAGATTGAAAATGGGCCAAATTAAGAGTACCCTTAACCAACGAGCATGTATACGTGGGATTATGGATGTGGAGGAGACGAAATAGGTGACAAGATCGTGCCAAATGGAAGTCTGTAGTCTCCGCCTACCCCTCTGGTTAACAGGCGTGAGTGTTTATATTATGTATTATCATGTACGTATCCTCGTAGATGAAATGACTTGACCTCTCTCTGGAAAGCCTAGCTGTCTAATTTGAATTGAAACCAACTCGTGGTATTGTCGTACTTTTAAAATATTCATAGAAAATAGTAAAGCTATTTTGCTTTGTATTTCAAAGGGTAAAGATTAAAAAATATGTTAAATTAAGTAACATATTAAATTGATGAAAATAATCGTTCTATTCACAGTATTTTCATAAAAATTTTCATGGTTTAAATCATTAATTTCTTATGTACATAACCTAACTCAAAATATCTTTTTTAGTAGCTATTTCGTTAGGTTTTGTCTAATTGATTGTAATTTTTTGTTTCTTAAACTTGTTAGGGATTTGAGATATTTTAAGCATTGAAATTGACAGTAAAATGGAAATTGAGAAAATCTCTCTTTAGTTTTCTTGATAGCATCCAAAAATCCCTTATTATTAAACTTAAAATTTCTTATAACTTTTTAGACCATAAAATTTACTAAAGTTATGAGTAATTAACATTTTTGTAAAATAAGCAGTTGATGGAGATTAACAGGTTTGAAAAATACTATTTTGAGCTAATCAGCGTTTTGAACGTGAATACATACGCCCATAAGCGTTTAGTATGTCAAAACTGAATTAACTATTAACATTTTCAGTGGCATCGGGTCCGAGAAACGTTGTAGATTTGGAATAAGGTTTTCGATCAAAACAGGAGGTTCTTAATTAGACTTTGCGTTTTTGTACGTGAGTTTCGCGAAGTCTTCGTCAATTGTAAACTAATTTTAATGATTTTTTGGGGGTGAATTTTACATGTAACTATTTAGACAATCTTCTTGTTGTTTACCTTGTGATATTTTTTGTTCCACTAAAATTAAACACTAAAGAAATTATTTTGATAAAATAAATATACAATACAACCTTTTGTACATTTATGTTTATCTAAAAGATTATTGTGAAAAGTCGGCCAAGTTTAGTCTGAACTACTTTCGGTATTGTCGGCTTCGCCGGTAAATAGATGAAGTCTAAACAGGCGCTATCAGTTGCAGTTATCTATAATAGTTGCATAAAGCATAAGGTCTACAGGAATGTGCATAGTTCCTTAAAAAAATTATATTATTTGTACCATTTGGTATAGGGAGAATCAGTCCACGCGTTATTAAAGTTTCGAAAGGAAATGTCTCTGTGACTAGTCGTCATTCTTTGCATTTTATAGCGGGCTGTAGGACAGTATGGCAATTTTAATTTTAGTTTTTTCTTTATCATAATAAGTATTGAGTTATTACGTTAAGCGTGTTTTCTTATATTCCATGTGGTAGGGCTATGTTCGGTAATAGGTTTGTGAAAAACAATGCCTAATGGCGATAATTACTAACATGTGACAAACATAAATACAAAGTGTATCGGCGACGTAAAACAGTCCACTTCCCATATCGTGCGTCGGTATCGTAAGAAGCAACAAATGTAAACTGAAACAACATATGATCAGCAGTATCCTTAATTATTTTAACTATCTGTGGAAACTCAAGACAATAAGAACTGTACCCCGCCAACCAAACTTCAAAACCGTCGCAATTATAGCAATGATGAATATGAGGGAGCTTTGAATCAATAGCGGAAGCTTTTGTTAAGCTGTGGACGCTAATAGGTTGTAATGGATGATAAATAAGAAAAAATAATACGTACAATATATTAAGTTTCCCCAAAAAACATCTAATTTATTGATCATTCGAACTTGGCAAACATCATTATTAATATTAGCGATATTTTTCAGCATCATCATCCCATGACGCACTATTCATCATATTTTGACGGAGGATCATCGGATTTTAATTCAGATTACGGCGGCAGTTATGCTTATTCATCGAACGGCGGTTATGGAAAAGACTTCGCCTCAAACAGGGCGTATTTACTACCAAAAAACAGGCAAACACCCGCTTCTATGTATATTACCGCTCCAGGAACAACAGCCTGAAATAATATTAAAAACGTAGAATTGTATTAACTTATTACTTAGTTTAATAATTATTTATTGTTAAATTAGATTTAAATTATTTAAATAAATATAATTTTAAGGTTTATTTAAAGTAAGTTTATGGTTTTGTTATTATGTAACTTTAAAAAGCCAAATAAGATTTCTTTTAGTCGCAAGGAGCTACTGTGGTCTATTCGTGCAAAGTTATGTGCATCTTAACGTCAATTTCTTCAGAAATAGTTAGATGAAATGCCTACCAGCCCTTATGACTCTCCATGCCCTTCAAACAAAACAAAACAGTAGACAGTACAGAATGCAGTAAATTGCGAGGCGATCAGGAAATGAGCAGCTAAAGTGGTACTTACAAAGAATCCCTTGGTAGAAAAAGGCGTCCTCCCACCTAGTGAGAATTATTCGTTTCAGAATCCGTGGAGGTCTTTATAATTTAAACGGACAAGATCACATTGCTTAACTTTTTTACTTTAAGTTAGTCCCGTATTTAAATCTCAGTTAAAACCACTGTTAGGAGCCGGTTTAGGTCAGTGTTTATTCAAATGTCA